>JAFVLL020011655.1:0-19004 GCA_021397915.2 Tor tambroides
GGGGCCTGAAAATGATACACTACCATTTTTCATCATCTGCTCCTGAGACAGAGAGACACAATTGAATTGGGAGGCAGTATTGCAAATGAAAGATGTTTTATGAAAACTGACAATAGCCCGTCATGGTTATATAAAATGGTTTGAATCGTCGTAAATAAAGAAATGGAATAGAAAGGATATGTAAATTTCTCACTCTAGGGGGAGTGCACAACTGACTTGCTTGAATATTACAACTTAGGAGCTATTTATGATTGCAAATTTCAAACTCAATTTGCAACATACTGAAAATACATAGAATCTTAGTGTGTGAAGGGGATGTTGAAGAGGGAATATTTTCCTCTGCCGATTTACATTTTTTTGCTCGAGTCCCAAAACTTGTGTGCTGACAGGGCGAAGGAGCGACTGTTGAAAAGAGGAGTGAAATATTTCGTTGCTGCCATAGAAACTCTGGCGGAGAGAAAGATGGCAGGCCGATGAGAGTGAGGCACACAAAGAGGTGACAGAGGTAGATCACGAGAGAGTGAGCGAACAAAAGGAGGACAGAAATAGACTTCGAAAGAGTCAATGTAGCTTGACACAATGGGTGTAGGGAGAAGACAGGAGGAGCTAGCAAATGTGCATGTGTGTGGAGGGTGGAGGGGGGGTGGCGCTGTGCTTTACAAATGGGCAGCGGGAGAAAGACAGGTGAGAAGTAGTAAAAAACAAAAAGAGGGAAAAGACAAAAAGACAGAGGGATTCCCCAATGACACCTAATCTCTTCCTCTCTTTCTCACTGTCCTCTCTCCCTCTGTTCCCTTCTTTTCTCCCAATAAATCATTTTGACTTCTCCTTAACCAACTCATTCCCAGCAGATGGGAGGCAAACTGCAACTATCCCTCCTCTGCAACTCTCTCCTTCCTCTCGCTTGCTCGCTTTTTCTCATTCCTGAAAAAAAGAAACCCTAAAAAAACCAAAACTATCACAGCTATCACCAAGGCAACGTGTCTTAAGGCATCATGACATCGACCGTCATGTAATAAATATTACATAGCACTTTTGCTTTAACTATCTACAACTATTTCTGTATCTGTGCATTATCCGTTCTTCCATGTACATCCTAGAAAGACAGACAGACAGACAGACAGACAGACAGAAAGATATCAGGGCTGCCAGGGCTGCGTAACAAAATCAGCCCAACTGGTACTCAAAGCTAGCCCAATTGTGTTCCAGGGGAAAATGGCTATCAAAATCTAGCCAGGGGGCTCCACCTTGGTAGAAATCACGTTCCGAGCCACCCACGGCAGCAGTATAAATGTAGCCCAATTTTGAGGGAAAACCACAGACTTGGCAACATTGAGGTAGATAGATAGATAGATAGATAGATAGATAGATAGATAGATAGATAGATAGATAGATAGATAGGCCTACACATGTGTGCACAGGTGTGTATATATAATTATTATAATAGGGCTGACAAGAGGGACATATCTTTCAAATTGATGCGATTTTAACATAAATGACACACACGCGCACATACAGGAGCGGGAGAGACTGATTACTATCATATGAACATTAACATCAGCTCAACATCCTTATGTGGATGAGCAGATCCCATGAGTGAAGGACAGAGATAGAGATGAGCCAATCCATCAATCCATTCACCCTCCTAAGAGGATTTCCCATAATTATTCCATATTAGAAAAGACTTACACTGTCTGGAGAGAGATAGAGTGAGAGAGCAGGTGTGGATAGAAGGATGGAGGTTTGTGTATAATAGGATATAAAGCACTGCTCTCTGACAGACAGTAAGAGGATTGTGCTGGTAGGTAATTAAAACTGCACTAGGAACGGTCTCCGTCGTAATTTTTTAGAAATATAAAATAAAGTTTCTCTCGTCCGTCGTGAGAGCAGCTGTCTGAAAGCATCTCTGAAAGACTGAGAGCTGGAGCCAACGGACGCGTGCTTTTGTCCTGGGCAGGAGGCGGAGCTGGTGTCTGAACGATCGAGCACAGCCTACCAAACAGTGTGTGTGTGTGTGTGTGTGTGTTAGAGAGAGAGAGATGGCCAAAAAGAGCGAATAAAACTCGCTCGAGCACTTGTTCGTCAGACAATTGTAAGTGTGAAACATCCCGCAGCCGCGCATCCTACCAGATACGCATCAACAAAAGAGAATATTAGTTTTACAATCACGGAGCCTCGTTGCCTCCCGAGTTTCTCCAACGCTACGGGAGGACACGCTTCTCTCTTTCCCGCATTTAAACTCCTACCATCCAGCTGCCTGCATCCATTTCTGCTCCGTCCGCGGAGAACCAACAGCGGTGGTCTCGTATCGGACTATTGGATTTGGGTTGACGCCATGGGAACAGAGGGAGGGGGTCTTCGCCATGGATTCTGACTTTTTAAACACTTAATACAAACCTATAGATTACGAAACTCCGTGTTTAAGTAGTTTTACGCTTTAGGTCGCATCTCTTCCTGCCCTTCTTCACCGAACGGGATGGTTCCGGCGCAGCGCCGCGTGGGGTGAGAAGATCTTGCAAGACTGGGAAGAAAAGCGAGAGATCGAGGGATTATGGCACTCTTCGCGCTCTGTCTTTTTATTCTGACGCTCACCTGCACGAACTTTGACCTGGTGATTGCAGCTAGGCACGCGGTTCACTGGAACAGTTCGAACATTCTGTAAGTCGCATGTTAATCGTCATTTCCCCCCTCTAATAATGCCTAATTTATTAGAAATTACATTTAATGCCTAAAAATAGCCAAACCCCGCTTTAATTTTTTTTTTTTTTTTTTTTTTTTTCGCAGGGAGAGTACAATATAAACCAAAATGTCGCATGTAATTATCTAATCTGAAACCAGTTTAGAGGTTTATATTAATTGGGATTCCCCAATAGGGCAGGTGCACCAGGACAGGAGCTTTTTGAGATGTGTCATGCTTGTGTGTATTGTGCATGACTATCAATGCAGATGTTTGTTTTGGTAATATGCATTTTTTTTTAAGTAGTAATAATAGATTTCCTACATGTCTTGATCTTGAAAACAACCACCACATGTAGGTTAGGTAGATGTTTGCTGAATAGGGTTAATGCTTTGTAGTCCTCATCTGAGGTCTTTTTTTTGTCAATTTAGTAAAAAATCAAATCAAAGCAAAGTTTTATGCCTCAAGCCCCAAATGTAATGTCAAAGTCAACCAAAAACATAGTAGCTAATGATCATTGAAAACTATACTGTCATGACAAAAAGAGACTTCCACTCCAAATATGAGTCTTGTACAGTTTCATATCTGCTGTATGTTGTGGAAGTTTGGTCAGGTTTGTGCTTTTGTCCTCACAGAACCTCTCTCTCTCTCTCTCTCCTCATGTGTCTCTTTCCATCACTTCTCCGTTCTCTCACACTCCTGCATGTTTCTCTCAGGGAGTCTCCGTCTGTTTCTCCCACTCTGCTTTTTCGTTCTCCTCCCTCTTTCAGCATCATACATGGAGCACAGTCTAGTCCCCTGTTTCTTTTCATTCCATCTGCTGTAATTAGCAGCACTTTTTCAAAATGACCTCAATATGCCTGCATTGTGACACCATTCAATCTCAGCATCTCTCACTGTCACACACAAACACACACACACGTACGTTCTCTTGGTCTCTCGTTCTCTTACACACATACACACTTCATTTTTTGACTTCGTATTAGAATGGATGAGGTGTTTAGGTCACGGTTAGGTATGTCAGCTCTGACTGAACGGTAAATTAAAACAACAGTGGGGATGTAAATGAGTGTGTTGGTTTATCAGTGTGTGATCTGGCTCTACTGGTTGTAAAACCTATGAAATAATGCAAGAATTGACCTAGTTTACAGGTACTGTTCACACTAATAAGTAGCTTGGGGCGGAATACAAATTTGGCCTAAATCAAAATCAAATTAAACACATAAACCAGCAGCAGCCCACCTGCCTGAGAGCCTCTTATTTATTGGTACTCCTATCTCAATCACTCACACACTCTTCACACATTTTACAGAGGTTGTCTGTGATTGTATAAAAATCTGAAGCTTGTTTTTAAGCTGGCACACACAATATGATTTTTACAGCCATTCGACACCCCCTAGATATGATCATATTTGCCGTTCTTTGACTTTCACCACTATGCAGTTTGCATACCCCACACTGCATCTCTGTATATACAAATATTATCATTTATATTATACTTATAGGGCTATATTATCATCATGCTGTGCACCGTGTTGAACATGCAGAACTCACACATCCCCTATAAATTAATTGATTTTATCCCAGTACAGCCATGCAAATGCGAACATTTACAGTTTGAATAGTGATAAAGACTGATAATTTTTCCATACAATAGTGGTTCTCAACCAAGCAGGGGTGCATTTCCCAAAACCATCGTTAGATAACTATGGTCGTTAGTTCCACTGAATTCTTTTGGCAGTGACGGAACTTGCGACCATAGTTGCTTTTGGGAAACATACCCGAGGTTGGGACCCACTAGGGGGCCTCAACAAACTTCCAAGAGGGCCAAAGGATGATTTAAAATTATTCAAATTAATATATTACGAATACAATTAATATTATTATTAATAATTAAAATAAAATAAATCTGATTGTGTTTTTGTGGCCAAAATCATACAGTGTGGACATATTGGCTTTAACGTCAATCACACGTACTTATGCAAAAGCTAAATTTACTGACTTTTTTTAACATGTTTTGCACTAAAGTTTGAGGAAAAATTATGGTAAAATGTCCAAATACTACAGTCTTATTGGTAAATAGAATAAACCAACATGCAAAGGTCATTTTGCACACGTTGGTTTCGCGTGGGCCTGCTTATGCCTTAGGTGTTTAGCGCTAAAGGATTATATCTGCGCCGCCATGTGCTTTTCCATTCACTCCGGAGTGCTCACTGTGCAGAGAAATGAAAAGTGCGTCTTCCACCCAGTTTCAGCGGACTGAGAAAGCTGCCTAACTGCATTAGCATCGGTAGCAGCACGGGGCGGATATACTACGTGATAAAACCAAATTAAACTGGCTTATTTCCATGGATTAAGTTTAATAAGACTTCTACAGCAAATGCCATTACACACTTTCGGCCCACTGCACATTAGAAAGTATGGACATTAACCCCATTTTACTATGAGCTACAAAGTTCCCCGCATTATTTCTACAAGATGTGTTCCAAGAAGTGTGTACTTTGTTTTGGTATAAAAAAAAAAGTGTGTGGGGAAATTAGCCTGTGAGCTAGCATTGTGTATGTGTGTGTGTAGACTTCCCTCTATCTCCATAACTGCTCTGCAGCACTGATGACACCCGGTTACCTCAGCTTGGCCTAGTTATAGAGCACAGAGAAAGAGAGAGAGAACTGATATTTAAGCATTGTATTGCTGAATGTCGCTCATGCTTTAAGTACGCTTATTCTCAGGGGTCAGAGTCTAAATATAGCACAGCATGCTAATAGCGGTAATAGCTATGGTCAGTGTGCTGAATTTGGGTCTACAGCCAAACCTGCACAGTCACTGTATGGTTATACAGTTACACAGCTAGTATTCTCTGGGTAGTGTTTTGACTCGGGGGTGAGATACGGCACGCGTATGTGTGAGTGTTCTACAACTAAACGTCTTTGTTTCGAGCTGAGCACGTTTGGTGTAAACAGTAAGAGAGGCGCCGTCGGCTATGAGGTAAAAAACGAAAACAAAGCAACCAGACCACTGCCTCCTCATTCATCTTCTAAGAGAGTTATAGCTGAGTGTACCTTCAGCTCGCACACATACACACACTGACAATTACTGAGCGCGGAGTGGGCAGTGATCCTAACGGCCCTACACTCTCGCTCCAGTGATGCGCATCCCAGAAAAAATACAGAATCCTCTCAGACGCATAATTGAGAAACAGGGTTGAATAAATACATACAAACCACCAGTTTTCCTGGGTGAACAAACCTCTCTGCTGACGAAAGGATATATTCTGTTTTCACATTCTCTGTGAATGCTTCATTATAGTCACATTAGGGAACTCTGTGGTATGTAATGGAGAAAAAAAACACTGTAAACACATGTGTAATGTTAGTAGAGGTGAAGTGAGTGTGGACTCCAGGGGGGAACAGCTCTGCTCTTTTAAAGCGCAATTACAGAACGAGAGTGGAAAACACAGACAGAAGACTGCTGAAAAGCATTAAAACTAAAAATCTGAGTTGGGTTAAACTGTGGGGCCTATAAAATGATGTTCTTTTGGCAACATTAAACTTAACTGGTGTTCAAAACTGGTTCAGCTGAATCAACCTGAGCACATTATAGGTTTCATGAATGCCATTTAAAGATTTAATCAGCCAAGGTAACTTCATGTTTTTCCTTTTTGCAGTGCTTTACAATGCTGTTAGAAATTATATAAGATCAATTTGTGAATTGTACAATAAATTTTGTGTCAGGGTGGGGGCAGGGAGTTGGGTAAGTGTTGATATTTTAGAAAGAATTTCTATTTAATTTTTAGGGCACAATCTGACAAACTTTGTTGAGCATAATCCAAATGATTTTTTGGCGCCCCTTAAAGACTTTTCAAAGGTGCATTTAGTAGCTCTTTAGCTAGCATTAGCATCAGTGTTTATGTACAATAACTACTGGTACCACAATTGTGGTAGACACTATAATGCCATCTATCAACGTGGTGTTTCTTTGTCACCAAATCTTTCCACCATGTTTGCCGTAATGATGTTTACACTTGTTTTTGTGTTTGTCCTTCTTTCTGTCTTCCACCTTTAGACAGTTTTTACTTTGGCTGTTCTAATTCTCCTGTTGTCTCTGCTGGTAAAGTACAATAATACATGCTTGTCTAATTTTCACATTTTGCATAATCAAACAACACTACATTGTTGTGAATCTACAGAATGAGTGCAAAGAGAATTCCCGCAGATGTTCAGTAAAACCCAGCAGCTCATGTAATTTCTATAAGGACAGTATATAATTAAAACACTTTTAATAGAAAACAGTTATCAGTACAGTCTTCATCTCATGAGTGTTCACCATTCAGATGACTAAAACACAATTCATTTCTTAATGGATAAAACTTCTAAGTTAGCATCAAACTACAGAATGCACCTTTAAGGTCTTCATGATGTCTTGTTTATTTACAAATATAGAAAGTGATTATAAGACATTATGTTTTGTCAGTGTTCCTTCCGATAATGATCCTAATGGAAAGTACTTGAGCAAACAACTGTTTCTATGGTTACCACTTCAGGGCAGGTGAACGTGATTTTTGTTAATGAGCATCTATTTAGGCTACTGCTAGGTGAAATTCATGGTCTGACTACCGTGCAAACTTTTGACATACTGAATGTTTGAAAATCTTGTTTAAGGCTATGTACAAGAAATATATACGTGGCGCTTTTTGTTGCACTTCCTTCAAGTGGGGTCAGAAATGTTTCAGAAATTGCAGACTGCATAAGAGTCTAATAATGGCACATTTGAAAGATTTAAAGTGCTGACTTTTCCTTTTCTTTTTAGTTAGACTGCTAGTTACAGTAAATTTTGACCTTATGAGGTTATGTTACCTCCTATGCATGAAAATTTCATGAGATTGTGTGCTCAACCTGCACTTTGATGACTTTAAAATATATTGTAATAATTTATAATATATGTATGCAATAAAATTATACACTACTGTTCAAAAGATGGTAGGATTGTGTAATGTTTTTAAAGAAGCTTTGAAAGATTGCTCACCAAAGCTGCAATTTTTTGATCAAAAACACAGTACTGTATATTTTGTACGATTGCAGTTTAAAGTAGCAGTCTTCTACAGGTATTTTAGTATATTTTAAAATGTAATTTATTTCTGTGAATTTTCAGCAGCATTTCCTTTACTCACACAATAATATATGTTTTTCAGGATTCTTTGATGAATAGAATTTTCAAAAGCACAGCATTTAAATAGACATATAAAATGGTAAATGCTTTTACTATCACTTTTAATCAGTTAAAGTGTCCTTGCTGAGTTTCTTTCCAAAATAAATTTTTAAAAAAGAAGAGAAAAAAATCTTACTGACCTCACACCTTTGAACGATAGTGAATGTGCAGATATAGTCTGAATTACAGTATAGCAGATTATTGGACGCGCAGGTCATTGCATAGTTGGTGTGTGAGTGTATTTGTGTGCAAGCAAGAAAAAGCACAGGTGTGTCCAGGTGTTGTGCAGATGGCTCTCACACGTACAGGTTGGTTCAAGTGAGGTGACTTGGCTTCACGCTGTGCGTAGGTTAAATCTTTGGGATAAGCAGCTACCTTGCTTATTTCCTGTATTGTCATTAGCAATGCATAAACAAGGGATTTGATTGACGGGTGGATGGAAAGACTGAACAGCAAAGCCCATAAATCAGATAACAGTCTGAGGTTTGCATATGCAAATTGCTCGGTGCATATTCATGAGTAAACGGAGAGATCTATCTAAGTGACAGAGAAGACCTGGTTCTCGTTCATCAACTTTGCGTTATCATTGAGTTGAAGCTGTTCTGCGCACGTGTGCGCCTGAGCTTTATGATGTTAGTATCTATGTGAAGAGCAGCAGTCTTAATTAATAACGCCAGTTCAACTGAGGCTGATGAATGAGGCAGTTGTGCATAACCACATCCACTTATCACACCAATCACTTCTGTTTATTTATTCTTCGTCATGGTGAGGGGTTGCAATGAATGCAGGCGATGCCACGAAGAGGATGTTCCACACTCTTTCTTTTCTATAACGGTGCCTTTGCTTAGTCATTCATGATCACACTATTTATTCATTTAATGTTTTTAATACCCTCCTCACCTTCTGAGGCTCAGCCTCCCTTCATTTCATTCATCTCCTCTTTTTAATTCTTATTATGAATACCATCTCTTTATTTATTAATCATTTCCAAACAGTGTGACACTCTCTAAGAGCATGATGGAAGCAGTGATCCCAGCAGTCTCGGCACACTGTAATAAACCAATAAATAATAGTTGCGTTTATGAGCTTTTTTGTAGTTAGTTTCATCACGTATGGATGGATACACTGATACATATTTTAAAATTATGGCGGATTCATATTGTTCATAATGATTTTCATGTAATGGCCAATAACCAACAATAACCAATACATTATGCTAATAAGTAAATTAAGGCATTAAACATAACGTAAAATAGAGATTTAATTTGAGATTTGCTAATGATTACATTTAACAGTGTTAATAAACGTAAATAGAGGTGATGGGAAACTACAACAAATATATTTGTTGCATACTCATTTGCCTCACTAGCAAAAGAAATAAATCCACTACAGTGTTTCTGTGTCTTTCCGAAAGAGGGAAAATATTGATTATGTTGGTCAGAAAGATGTCAAATTTGCAGCAACTCCCTCAGCTTTTGTTTTAGAAACACTCACACAGCAGTGTTAATATGTAATTTAATATAGGAAAACAAAGTATAGTGTTATAAATGTACATTAAAAATTTAAAAAGCGAAAATATATATATAAAAAAAAAAAACTTTGCTAGATTTACAATGTTAATAACTGTGGAAACACATCATCACAGTCTGTGGAAAGGGTCCATTTTGCTGATTTGCTAAGGGTTAGTGATTTCCCAGCATGCTGTGTAGCATTAACTAATTCATTTTTTTGTAGTGCAAAGTTGAACAAACAAGGTCGTGTGAGGTACTTTGGTCGAATGCTGAGAAAATGAAAGTCTCATCACATCTCCGTGACATTTTGAGTTTTCTCAACTTTTCACTTTTGACAGTGCAGTAGTAGGAGGGGGTCTGTTTTGTACTTTGGGGAGGATGTTAATGCAGATGGAAATGATGTGTATTTCGGGCCGCTTCTAGTCTCCAATTATTCACTTCAAAATCAGGCCAGATTTGACACACCTTTCATTACTACAACTCATGATGATGAAACTAACAGCACCGGTTCTTGCCTCACACCGTTGTGTTTTATTATAAACAAATGATTTACATAGAAACACCATCTCTGTGGTCTTTTCATCACTCTTTTTGTGAAATGGCCATGATTCAGTCCTCATCCCAAAGTTGCTTTTCTTAATTTTGTGATTTATGGTTGTTATTAATCTGTAACGCCTCAAACTTCCTCCAGAGTAGAACAGTGTTCACATCTCCGCTTTTACAAGGCAAATTTCCCTCAGTACACCTTGAGGAAAAACAGCTTAAACCAGCCTAAACTGGTGTCCATGTTGAAGTTGAGATAGTTTAGCAGGCTGGCCAACTAATAAATCCCAAAACCCTTTTAAAACCAGCCAATAATTATCTTAGACTAGTTTTTTTTTCAGCAGGGAAAGACGTTCAATTCGCTTCGGATCACACACGCAGACGTAAACGTGCATATACACACTAATGGATGAGCTTGTATGGTTGTGTGTGTGGTCCCTCTGAGTGTATGTGTGTGGTCTCTTTATCTCCCTGTGTGTTTGTCCTTTGAAGGAGGGGAAGTGAGCAGTGTAAATGTCTGTGATTTGAACAGGAAAAGCCGTGACTCCCGCTCATTTAAATCCAGCAGGCTGATGGAGGTGAATCGCTCAATGGAAGAGTCATCTCATCTTAATGAATAGAAAAAAAGAGCATTCGGAGTCTTTCATTCTGTCTCTCTCTCTCTTCGTGATTCTCCTGTTACTCTGCTAGTTTGAGCTCTGGCAGACAGAACAACAGCTATCTTACCCACAGACAGGCTTCAAAGACTCCAAACACACACACACACATATAGTGAAACACTGCCTGAGACTCATGTACACGGTGATATACAGACACATGACAGCAGGTTATATTCTCGTTGGTGTATGTTCTGTAAAATTGGATGGTTTGGAGGCTTTCTGCCCTCTTTTCACATCAGCAAAAGACAACTGGCTCATGTGATCCATTTGAACACACACACACGCACAAGTAGGAGATCGAGTAGCACTAATCCAGACAGACAAGCTAATTCGGAAAGTATCGTATATGCAAATGTAAACGTGAAGAGGGTGAAAAGCAGAGGCTTTCAAGCAGGTTATAATGACACTTACTGCTGCTTTGTGTTAGTTTAGTGTGACTGCCGCATGATCAGGGTTTTTAGCAGTGGTTAATTGACATTCTCATTTAGTTCCTTGTCAAGGTAAAGGGTGGCAGAGGTTTAGGCCTGCATTAACAGTACTTAAAGGTGAGGTTTTGTTTAAGATGTTAAAATACTTTCTTGCAGTTTAATATGTAGAGACAACTATAAGTAAGCCATTTTTTGGTTGATTCCCACAAAAAAAGCGTAAACACTGTGGCTCTCTGAGGCTTTTTCCAAACATTGCTCTGTTTGTTTGGGAATCCGACTAGTCTGGCATAGCAACTCTGGCTTAGCTGAGTTTGAGGGCATGGCTACCTGTTTAGCTGACCAATAGCAGATGGAAGGAGTGTTTGGGAAACCAGTTTGAAGACAGTCATTGGCTGAATAGCATACTAGTACTGCTATGCTTTGTCTTTAAGAAATGTCTCAACACAGTGATATAGCTACATTGAAAATATTTTTATCAGGTAAAAATGTGCTAAATTAAATGGTTATTTAGTTTAATATGTTTGAATCAAATTACAGTAACAGAAGAATATTTTTTTCAGAGTCCATTCACATAGAATTAGCTTCTTATGGTTATTTACTGCCAAGACTTAGTGTGCAACACTAATTCTCATTTAAGAAAATGAAAAAATTCCCAGCTGCTTCCCATGACACAGTTTTCCCATATTCCCCTTTGCAGTATTTTTTAATAGAGAATTGTGAGCTCTTGCTCTTTATATGAGGGTGTGTGTGTTTACGTGAACGTGTGTCTGTATATGTGTGTGTGTAGAATGGGGTTTTTAATGGGGATTTTTGGCCATTAAAGCCATCATTAGCCGGGCCACGAGTGCGCCCTGTTCACCATAATCATGAACATAATTAGAGAATTAGCGAGAGTTGGAGAGTGAGTGTGTGTGTTTGAGTGCTTGTGTGTGTGCGTGCACATCATGGATGTTAATGGAGAGATTTTAAATGGACAAGCTAAATTATGACCTTGTATAATGGCCTTTTTTATCAGCCAATGTCAGACTGTGCTTCAGGAATGGGTCTCTATGTCGCACTGATGAGTATGTGTTTGTGTGTATGTGTTATTGTGTCTAATTCAAGTATTTTTTTCTCCGTATGGCAAGGTTTTTTTGAGGACTGTCAATCGATAGGAAGGTTTAATCTAATTAAATCTAATTTAAATCAAATTAGTTGCAATTTCATACCAGCAAGTCTGTATACCGATATTTGCTGATAAAAGCTCTGAAATAAAGATATCAGATGTTAGATTATTACAATTTTTTTTAATTGTATCGATATCTGTTGATATTTTATATTTAATTGTGCATGCACATATTCCGTATTTTCACATTTCGATTACCTTTAATGTTTAATGTTCACTTAAATTTAATCTTTAAAAACATGAATAATTTAATAACATTGTTAAATGTAATTTTTAGCAAATCTAAAAATGAATATTCCCTTTTCATTCTGTACATTATAAATTTCTAAATTCTCTTGAAGCATTTAACATGAATTTTTAGTGTTGTTTTTTTCATTGACTTAGTTTTAACTGGCCATTTGTAGGTTTTTGGCCATAATATAGAAATACAAAACAGAATCTTAATATCAACATATATCTACTTAAAAGTCAGTATTATCTTTAGTTTGCTTCATTTCAGTGATGTGTGTTGTCTCAAGAAGCACCTGACTACGGATTCACAGAAACATGAAGATGGTAATTAATCAAACTAAATTAACAGCTTAAATTGACAGCCTTTTTTTTCTTTAAAATCCATCTCATTCTATTTAAATCAATTTATCCTGAAGCATTCTCTCTCTGACTGCCCCCCTTTTCTGTGACACTCAGAAACGTCTTCTCCTCCATGAACATGTAATCCATATAATACAGAATGTACAACAGATTCTGTGAAATAAACTAGGTTCTGTGAGTGCCATCAGAAATGTGTGTGTGTGTGTGTGTGTGTGTGTGTGTGTGTGTCTGTGTACATAAGTCTTTACTTCTAAATCCTCTCTTGCCTGTTCGTGGTTGCACAGAATATCAATGGCCTACTGCAGGTCCCACTGTCTGAGTGTGTGTATGTGTGTGTGGGGAAGTGCAGTTGTTAGCATTGCAGGCTTATGGTAATAAATGCATTTTCACAGCAGTTAACAGAATTCTGTGTCACATCCCGGGAGAAAGACAGAGAAAGGAAAGGAGATGTCTAGAAAAGAAGGATTGAGCAGAACACAGGTAGGTATTTATAAAGAGAAAGATGGAGGAGGAGCAGAGAGAGAGCAGGGGGCTCTTTTCTTCTTTCACTCTGGGTTTACTCACTTACACATGTGCGCACACACATACATTAAACACACACTTTCACACTAATACCGACTCTTGTTGCAACAAACCAAAGCAAGAGATTGCACAAACAACTTTTGTGTGTTTTGTCAGGGGTGTAAAACATGCAGATAAATTGAAGTTTAAGTATGGGCACTGTATCAGTTTTATCTATCCAAAAAATAAGTTCAGGATCTTTGTGTATGTGTCTAAAGTTTTACTGTCCTAGTAAAAAAATCATATGCCATAATTTATTTAAAATACATTTATTTCATACTGTGTACTTTAAATCCACTAACATATTTTTTTATATATCACTTAAGACTTGTGCACACACAATGCACATTTCTTAATATTATGCCTAAATTGTGTCACTATTTTTTGAGGATTGTATAATCTTTGAATAATATCAGTCTTTAAATGAAAGATATTTAAAGTGTACCTGAAGTATACTTGCAATAGTTCCACTTTAGCACAATCACATATACTTCAGTATATCTTTAGTTGGACTTCAGCACTACGTCTGCACAATTAAAGTGCGTTAAGCACAAAATTAGTTGCTTCATTTTAGCTGTTTAGTATACTAAAAGTACAATTGTACACACAATAAATGTATTTCAAATATATTTTAGTATTTTTTTCACTAGGGTGTTCATCTGTATATTTTATTTTTGGCTGTCTGTGTGTGTTTGTGTGCTATTGTGTTGATGTATGTGAGTTCATGTGTTTGTCAGTGATTCACAAAGGTGTAAAGAGGTGTTGTTATAATTGTACTTCATTGCTATATAACTATACAAAGGAGGAATTTACTATTAACTTTAAGGTACTTTTACTGTAGTACTTTTAATTTCTACTTTTTAATTTTTTTGCTCCTTACGAGTTTGGTTAAAGTATGGTTATTGTGTCCATATTAAATTTAAAGTCAAATATCTAGCCAAAAGCATAATTGGATAAATACTTTTAAGAAAAAAATTCCTAGCTGTTAAGAAACCTCATTTTTCCCCCCTCATTTAAGTAAGCTTGATGCACAAACTTGTGCAAAGCAGCCTGTTTAATTACAGTTTTCTCAGTGTTCTAACTTTTAAAGGCTCAAGGACATACCAGATGCTTAACTAATAATAATAATAAAAAAAACATGTTACTTGAAATTGTTAAATTCTAAATTCTGCAGCTGATTTATAGTTGTTTGGCACAATATGAATGATTTTTATTCAAATTATTTTGTTTATGCTTGTCTCCAGTGCACCTTCAGTGACATGCACATAAAATTATTTCATATTGAAATGAATTTTATTATTCTTAAAACTTTAACTTGTTAGTTGCTCAGTAAGATATAACCTGTTTTTATTTTTTAAAACAAAAGATTTACATCATAATGACCAGATACTTATGTACTTTGTACTCTGAAGTTGTACAGAAAATTGTTTGTCAAAAGTACCATTTACAGTATAATCTCCCAAATAATACTATAGTAAAGAAATACAATAGCTCTAGTAAATTACACCCATGTTTCGCTAATATGAACATACGCAAACTCAAATACCCAACGCAACAGCACACTCCGTAACTGTATAAATCTCAACCTGTCCCTACAGTTGAAAACAAAATTTACATATAAACAGTAAAGCTATAGACACATACGCACAGACACTTTTGTGAAGGTAAACTCATTTAAAAGTTGAATATATAGTTTCCTCAGTACTGGAGTTGTCACAGGTCTGAGGAGATATTTCTAACAGCTGTCATGAGTTAAATATAATTGAGAGAGGGAGAGGAGAGGAGAGGAGAGGAGAGGAGGGAAGAGGCTCGGGAGAGAGGGTTCATTAGAGAAGGGGGAGTGGAGAAAGAGAGAGGATGGAGAGATAAAGGAGAGATGGGAGAGAGGTGGGAAAACAGAGATGGGTAGAAAGAAATGGATAGAGGGATGGCATGTTGTTGCAGTGAGATCGGGTCTTATCTGAGGCTCAAAATGACAGCAAGCTGACAACACTCTGCAGCGCTGTGACACGAACAGACTTTTCACACACACACACACACACACACACACACTGAGCAACAAGCTCTCAAATGCACAATACGGTTGACACGCATCATTATGCATGTGCACACATATACTTATTC
This sequence comes from Tor tambroides, assembly GCA_021397915.2. NCBI lineage: Eukaryota > Metazoa > Chordata > Actinopteri > Cypriniformes > Cyprinidae > Tor > Tor tambroides. The sequence goes on from JAFVLL020011655.1 coordinate 15,465, forward strand.
TCAATCACATGCACGTGACCCAAAGCGCATCATGGTTATACATGTAATTTTGTGCGTATAAGTGTGTATTCTTACTCTCACACAGGAGCATTCACAGTGTGGTTCATATACATAATTATGCAGACACACATATGTGCACGGCCAGGCTCTCTCTCTCACACACACACAGCTTCTGGAGCCTGGGGTCATTATTTTTGATGTGATGTACAGCAGCTGGAACATGCAGGGGTCTTATATTCTTCCACTGGGGCTGCAGCAGACCAGCGAAAAGCTTGTGTGTGTGCTGCAATTTATGATATGCACGGTGCGCCGGCTCTGAATACATTACTTGATCATAATATTTCAGTATTTTCATCTATTTAATCTACATAATATTCTTCTGCTACATTTTCAGCATTTTAGCTGTGTGTATGTGTGTGTGTGTGTGTTTTTGTGGTGTGTTGCAGATGGGAATTATTGTATTTGAATGGGAAAGGTATAGTGTTCAGACTGTCTGGCCTATTTGAATTTGAATCAAACTGTGGAATAGTAGAAACGAGAGTGGACAGGGCAGGAAAAAAAGAGGGAAAGGCAGGAGGCGGGGGTGTGGGGGTGGTTAGTCTAGAGTCAGGACGGGGCGAGACGAGAGCGCGAGAGGGGCCAGACTGCCAATCAATTGTAATTATAATGTGGGTCAATTGTAATTAGATTGAACTCTCATGTGACACTGCCACAGTGATATACAGTCAGCATTGCGGACCATATGCTGTGTGTGTTTGTGTTTGTGTGCGTCTGTCGCGCTCAGTCAGTCATACGAAGGAGGTCGGAGACAAAGTTGATGTGAATGCCACCGAGATTTGACTTTGACTGGTTTTGGGGTCGGCAGATTTAAATACATTACCATGTCAAACACTGGTTCAGGACTTCATAGTGGGGGCATTTGAATTCACCACTTTTGTTTACTTTGTTACTGTTCCCGTTCATGCTGTTAGCATTCCCATTTATTTCAATGGCAGTTGCTTGGCTAGGGCATACTATAAAAGTAGGTGAAAACCAGTATGTGAGATGAGAAGTATGTCCGCATTCATATTCATAAAAGTACCCAAAAGTACCCGCATGACCTACTACTTCCAATAGGATTCTGATGAACACTATCCCATGAGGCCACAACTGGAGGGCCACTGTCCTGCAAAGTGTAGCTCCAACCAGCTCCAGAAAATCTGCTTGGAAGTTTCTACTAATCCTGAAGACCTTCCCTGCACCCCAGTGTTCATACTATCCATCCTAAATATTATGTGAAATTAGTTAAGTGTGTCCCAAATCATAGTACAGTATTTTGAAAAGAGTATGCCAAAAGTCCCGGATGGTCTACTGTTTCAGGTAGATTTTTGAAGTGTGAATCCGTGCACACTATAATAGGTAATAATTACCCACAATCCACTGCGTTTTGGTGAAGGATTCGGTTCAAAACTACAGAATAGAAGGGTTAAAAAAAAACTATAAAAATGGTGGATGTGCGCAATCGATGGTTAAGTAGAGAGGTTTAAATAAAGGGGTTTGAGTTACTAATAAACAACATTGAACCTGGTAAAAAATATTCATTTAATGTTATCTGTGTTTTAATTTGTCTGCAACAACAATGTGAACTTTTATAAATGTCCATTAACGGTAACACTTCATTTCTATAGTCCACTTTAGACATTCTACTAACAGTAAGTAACTTTGCAACTACATGTCAACTAGCAGTCATTAGAGTATTAGTAGACTTTCTGCTTAATATCTACTAACACTTTATTTTGGGTCAACAACATACTGACTATGAGAAACTTTGCAAGTATGTCAACTTATTCTACTATCCCTAAACCTACCCTACTGAGAGTTAGTAGACATGTAGTTGCAAATTAATGAGAATTAGTTGACATGTAGTTGCAAAGTTACTTACAGTTAGTAGAATGTCTAAAGTGGACTATCGAAATGAAGTGTAACCCCATTAACTTTTAAATTCATCATTATGCAATAAATATGAGCAGAGTGCTATGCATATGGCTGGCAGATCATCGTGCTACTCCTTTTCTCTCCAATATGGTAGGAAGTTTAATTAAATGAAATGTGGAGGGTGTTAACTGTGACAAGATGATTGACAGGCCAGTTTATAGTGACAGGGTGCGTATAAATGTGACAGAGCGGTCTGTTAAAGACACAACTGTATGATGGGATAGTATGTATGTCCCAAAGCTTCCCTACTCTTCTACTACACACTCAAAAGTGTGTACTTTTTCTTCACTAAAAGAGTACATACTTTAAAGGGCGATGTATAAGTAGGCACATTGGGACGCAGCACTTGATTAGATGGTTCAGGTGTGTTTAATTAGGGTTGGAGCTCTGCAGGAGAGCGGCCTTCCAGGAACTGAATTTGTCACCCCTGATTTATACTATATAGATCATACATTTGTAATGGTTGCAAAGTTTGTTCCTAATGAAATGTAGTACCTTCTTGGACAGTATGCGATTTCAGACGCACCTCTGGACACAGTTGTTTTGAGACCAGATTCACCCTGAACTTTAAATCAGTTACAATAGTTGAGAGAACCTTTTTATGGGTATTTTATTCAGGACCTGGTTAGAAATGATAGAACATGACTTTACTTGTATTTAGTCTTAAAGAAGTTGATTTAATGTGTTTTCAGTGGCAAATCATATATCTAAAAATAAAAATTCTCCAATTAAATATTTCCCTTTTGTTTGTGTTTAATCCTTCGGTTAACAAGCTCGCAGCTTAGCGTACCACAGTCCATTTCACACCCTCCAAAAAATCAGTGACTGCTACCACATCTACTATAAAATCATGAATTACTTGTGATGTGTGCTGTTAGCATATTTTGCAAGCAATTTTTATATGGTTTTAGAAAATGATGTTAGCGGATGCTAGCTATATCTGAAAGGCAGTTTTGGAAAGGCTGTTGGAAAGGCTAGCTATTTTGAAAAGAAAAGTACAAGTTAACCTTAATTGACCCCCCCCCAAAAAAAGTATGGAATGTTGGGCACTTCATGCTCTTAACTTTTATAACTTTCCTTTCGTAGTGGAAAGAGAGGGATAAAATACATACACTGGACAGTAGCGTACATCATTTTGGACACAACTATCGACTCTGTCGCACACTCGTTCACTTGATGGCTCACCAGAAAGATTAATGGTATTAATTGCTAAATTATATAAAAAAAGTGGCCAGTGGAATATGTTTGTTACAGACTGATTGTTTCAGTATTAATTACCCAGTCCATTTCACAGCTCCAGATACACATATCATAATAAAAGCCTCCCTCAACCATTACCAGTTTCACTTGGCTGCCTATATGATGTGTGTGAGAGCGTGTGTGTGTTTTTTAGACAAGTTAACGGAGTGTGAAGCTGCAAGAGCTGTCACTAACAGAGACCCTGGCATCACTGGGTAACTGAATGGAGCGTATCGGAATCGGCTTATTTTTTCTGGTTTTGACACGCCACTCTGACATAATTATACACCAGCCTCCAGTCAAAGACAGCACTAATGTAGGAATGAG
>JAFVLL020011657.1:0-72231 GCA_021397915.2 Tor tambroides
ATGGTTTGTTAGGATCGGACAATATTTGACCGAGATACAACTATTTGAAAATCTGGAATCTGAGGGTGCAAAAAAATCTAAATATTGAGAAAATCTCCTTTAAAGTGTTCAAATGAAGTTCTTAGCAATGCATATTACTAATCAAAAATGAAGTTTTGATACATTTATGGTAAGAAATTTACTAAATATCTTCATGGAACATGATCTTTACTTAATATCCTAATGATTTTTGGCATAAATTTTTTTTTTTGATAATTTTGACCCATAAAATGTATTTTTGGCTATTGCTACAAATATACCCCAGCGACTTAAGACTGGTTTTGTGGTCCAGGGTCACATATTAGATTTATTATGTGGCTGTCTCTTGATTTTAAGGTGGTTGTCAGTATATTATTAAGGTAAAAAACTGACTTTGGCAACCTCAGGTGCGTTGTTTTTTTTACCATGAATTGTATATATTTTTTAAGTGTGTGGTTGCTCTGTGTGAGCTTAAAATTACTTACATTTACAAAAAATCATCTTGAGACCAACTGGTTAAAAATCACTGCAAAAAAAAAAAAAAGGTGGTTTTTGAGAAATGTTACAGATGTCACTCGATTTGATATTTTTATATTTAATTCAATGCATTAATTTTAAGTGTGGTTCAAGTGTCAGAATAATTTCGGGGACCGCTGCATTGTTTTTGCAATACATATTTACAGAATTCATTACTTAGGAACACAAAAATTTTGAAAAACATCTCAGTGGTTTTTGTCCATATTATGAAAGTCAAAGGGATTTAATGTTGTTTGGACCCCATCTTTTTTTTTCTTTTCATAAAAGAAAGAAAGTCATAGAGGTTTAGAATGACATGAAGGTGAGTAAATAATGACAGAATTCTCATTTTTGGATAAACATTTTGGATCTCTTTAAGCAATTTGCACAGTTACAAAAAATACATAGAATAGAATAGAATCAGCTAAGGCCAGTGGAGTTTATTTCCACAGCTTACAGTGCGATGGCACATATGTGCTGCATTGCATCTTAAGTTACAGGGACAGTCCCACTGGAGCAGCCTAGGGTTAAGTGCCTTGCTCAAGGGCACAATGATGATAGTACAAAGATCGCCCTTATAACCTACAACCTGCTCCTGATCTTTATCCACAAAGCCACATTAGAGAAACCAGTGTTTGACAGAGAATTATGGGTCTTTTAAAAGCTCAAGTACATACTAGCAATAGGTCAGAGGATGTTTTTCTAACCCGAATTGTGCTTGCAGTTTTTCACTGTACAATTTGGAGCCCAGCAATGCAGATGACCCCCAAAATAACATCTTCTTCTCTAAAAGTATATGTACAAATTGCTTCTGTGTTGAAGACAAGGTCAGTACTGCTCTTTTATTCCACTACTAAGTTGTGCACATATTCTTCTTTTCATTTGCCAAACACACATGCTTTGATCCTAGTTACCACTTCATGTTTATCACAATGGGACTGACTCAACAGTTAAACTAAATGTTTTAATTAAACTGTGATGATCTTTATTTGATGAAGTCTGTGCTGGAGGGCAACTACAGCTTGCCCACACAGTGTTATGAAAGTCTATCAGATGCCATTGCAACCTCCTCATAGCACAGCTTTCTTTATTTTTATATGTGTGTGTTTCTATAGTGACAGTGCTGGTAGCACTCGAAAACAGGACAACCCCCTCATTCCTGGAGAATGCTGACATGATGCTGTAAATGATGCATAAATTCAAATATTAGAAGGACGTCCAAAAATGAGGATTTATTTTATGAGATTCATCATCAGAATTTTTAAATATTACTTTAGAGGTGAACAACCCATAGGCATCTATGAACTACTGGAAAAATATTTCTTTGTTTTTAAATACTTCAGAGTAATGAAGAAATAGTTCCCCTAACAATTAGCTGGAAATGTTCTCACCCTCAGACCATCCAAGATTAGGATGAGTTTGTTTCTTCATCAGATTTGGAGAAGTGTGTCATTGCATCACTGTCTCTCTGCAGTCAGAATGAGTCCAAACAGCTGATTAAAACATCACAATAATCCACACCACTCCAGTCCATCAGTTAACATCTGGAGAAGGGAAAAGCTGCATATTTATAAGAAATAAATCCACCATTAAAGGCGTTTAACTTTAAACTGTCGCTTCTTGCCAAACTATCACTACATGATCCATAATAAACCTTCCTCCAGTGAAAAAGTCCATCCCCTGTTGTCCTCTCACATCACATTATATTTGTTTACAACTGTTTTTGAATATGTCCACTTGTAAGCAGTGCCTGATCTTAGCATTTCTTTTTTTTACTGATTTAGATGAGTTCATTTTCAGCAAATTTTCCTTGATGGGTGAACTATACCTTAGAGAACACTTTAAACATAAAGCCATCCACGAAACCAAAGTAAGTTAACAATTACTGAGGCTTTAAAAGAAAAAGAAAAAACTTTCATCTGGTAAGATTGGTGCTTTGGTTGAGTTATAGTACCTCTGAGTCATGTTGGCACAAATGAGTCATGAACTATTGAATATAATCATTTAGTTTTATGCATTAAGGTTTTTTATTGCAAGCATTTCAGGTGAAAAAGCAGACAGCGTGCTTGTCAAAGCATCATATTGGTTTTAGTATGTGAAATTAGAATCTATTTATAATATCAGTGACATTATTCAAAATGGAGTTTATGTTGTACAAAGCAATTGTGCCATGCATTATGTCATAACTGCAGTTCATTTAAATAAGAGGTATTATTTGAGAAGTATGTTGAAGACTTATCACAATCTCAACTTCCTTTTGGAAAGTTCAGATCTCGAAAAGCCAGTCGGGGTTCTTCCTCATTTTCATCTAGGATGTTATGGTAGAGAAATAAAAAGAAAGCATATAGCTATCTACTCCCTTACATATGAGAATCTGGAGGGAAAAGCAGGCAAATCTGTCTCCTTGACTGTGTGTCAATAAAATGTCTAGATGATACTAAAAGTAACAGTTGAGCATGGCGCTATCAACGCCAAGGTCATGGGCTCAATTCCCAGGGAAAGCAAAAGCTGAAATCTGAAATAAAAAATGAATGCAGTGTAAGTCACATAAAAGCATCTGCCAAATGCATTAAAATGTCAAAATTCACCAGTTTAATTTCTTTCGAAAGACTACAGCTTTAAAATAAATGGTCACAAATAGCTTAAATGTGATCTTTCTTTAATACAGCTTTATCCAACAGGTGAATCATTACTTAACAAAAAAGCTTGGTTTATAAATTCACAAGCCTTGACCAAAACCAGGCTAATTTAAAATTCTGAATTCAGTTCCCTTATAGTTGTTCCTCTTCTTAAAACAACACACCTGCCAGCTATACCTCTGCATCTGACAGCTGTCCTTAAAAAGACAGGAATGACTGCAACATTCATAACTTCCTGACTGCTGTTTGTAAAGATGTATAAAGCTGGCTGTCTGGATATCGTTCGAGTCCTTGACACCAGTGAGCCACAAAGCTCTGGGGTGCTTTTCAGGAAATAATGCATGCATACATATGATATGAACATGCATTTGTCCACTGGCTAATGATGTGAGTTAATGGCAAATGCAGTGACCATATTAGGCTAGTTTAATGCATATTTTAATTTATCATACAGGTGATACTATATGATGTATCAATGCATGTCAACAATTAACTGAATGTTTTACATTTTAGAAAAGAAATTTGAGGGAGGCATGAATGTCAGACTTATTTTATATTAAGTTTATATTTTAAACACCAAACAAGTGGCTTTGAAATCATGATCCATATAGAGTTGTTTAATAATAGCCTACAGATGTGGCAAATAAGAAAGCACATGTATTACAAAATTCTGAAATAGCTAATTATGATAGTCTTAACTAATTCGTCTTAAAGTTTTTCCTCTCTCAAGATGTCTAGAGCATGCCCTGAATAGTAATTACGTATTCATAATATTAATATATTCACGCAGCTCAAACATTACAGCAATTACAACGCAACTACATCATATCATAAATATTCTATTAATGACTTCTGATGGCACTATCGCAACAGATTCACATTTCCCGAGTGGGTGTTAAATTGAAAACATCTCCGAAGGGAAAGGTGTGCGGGTCACCTGTCATCACTGCCTCATACATACGGCACTGCGGGAAATTTACATAAACCTCTCTAGTAGTGACTCTCGCAGGCGCTGTTTATGTAGTGCGTCCCAGCTCCCAAAATAAAAACATTTGCTTTGTCATGAGCGCTTATGCATTTTTCATTGCATTATGATTCCTCTTGGAAACAGGGGACGAAAACAGCAGAATGGCTACGCAGAACCCCGATGGGAGGTGTGGAGGGGCCGTCTTTGATCTTTAAATACCCTCTAACATTAAAACCACACTCCATCGCTTTGATTTCTCTCGCCGCGCGACGGCAACATTCAGACGCTCCCTAAGCGTGCCACATCGCCTTTTCTTTTTTTCCGCGTTACCATCTGTCCCTTTCTTCCATTTCACGGACATTCGCCCTTCAGATGTGTGCAGCCGTATCCCCCCGCCTCTCTTTTCCTCTCCTCCCGCTGCAGTCCCTTTCTTATCCCATGCCTCTCCCTCTTCGAGTCGGATTCGCACGATGCAGACGCTCCCTAGCGCTGACTGTTGCCAAGTCCGCGGTTTTCCCGCGGAATTGAGCTACTTTAAAACTGTTGCCGTGGGTTGAACGTGATATTTAGTCATATGTATTTTATATGTTTATTTAGATTTGTTCGTAAAATAACATAAATACATAATATTATTTTAAAAAAACATTTTAAATACATTGAAAACTTACACAATTTGTAATGATTACAATTTAAGTTTTTGTTTTATTAGCTAGTAAACAAGTAAAACTACACATTCTGAACAATTATACTTTTAAGCAGTGTATTAGTAATTAGTATTCCACACTCTAAGAAAAGTCTGTAAAAATAGGGCACAATCTACTATTATCAAGAAATTTTCTGTAACCTATTGATTTTTTACCTGCATTTTAAATTACACATTGTATTTTGTGTTACAGGGTTACAACGGATAATGGATAACGGATAATGTCCTGGAAAATTACTAGCACTTTTTCCATTTTTCTATTTATATTCTGATCAACAATCAGGTACAAGCTACTAACAAACTGTATCATAAATGAACAATTATTAAATCATTCAATTATTTTTATTACATTAAATAACTGCATGTGATTTGTGTACTGCTAGGCATCTTTGGTTTTCGCTTTATGTAAATGTGTGCCTTTTTATCGTTTTGTAAATGTGTGCCTTTTATCGTTTATCGTGCCTTTTTAACTTTTAGCAACTTATCAGAAGTTGCTAAAAGTTACCAAATAAAATAGCTAAATTTGTTGCTAGGTGCTTTTGGAAGAAAAACTTACTAGGTTATTCTGAAAAGTTGCAAAATTTAGCAACAAAATTTCTAAATTGGGCGCGTTTTGTTGCGAAAACCTGGCAACCCTAGTCTGTTTCCCCCCTCCCCCACCAGCAAAGCTCCTGTTTCACTCAAAGATGGCGTCAGCTCTGGAGCCACTGCTCTCTGGCTGTATTTTTCGGGCTTGTTGTTGTCAGTGTTTCGAACGCGTTCTGGTACTTTCTCCTCAGCCACTCGACCCGAAATTCCGGTGAGTAGCACGCAGTTACGTGAAGCGCTTAAATGCTCTCGCCTCGTGAGCCCGAACCAGACTCGTGGTTCTGTCTTTCAGGGAAGGAGCGGGAGAAGGCAGAGGGAACGGGGGGTTTCGCGGAGATGAAGGGGGAGGGAGGGGGGAGCTAACCGAGGCCTAACTATCGTTACTTCCCTCACGGGCCTCGTCTCCTCCGCCACCGCAGGCTCTCCGGTTTGGGCAGGGAGGGTGGGTGGGTTACGGTAAGCGCGGAAGGAAGTGGAGGAGAAAAATGGTGGATTTTTTTTGTTATTGTTAAACGCTTATCTGATGCACAGATTGAGGCCGCGTGAAACGTTGGCGCGAGGGAAGGAAGGAATCTTGGCGATCTTTTTTTAACGGCTGAGGCGCGCTAACCGCGGTAGCCACTGGTTACGGGCATTGTGTTTTCAGTTAGGCCGCGAGGTTCCTTAACGGAAAACAAGCTTGGAAAGGTCTGGAAAAGCCATTTTCTGAATGTTTTAATGTGAAATCTCGGGAACGGAGGGAACATTGTCCTTATTCTCAACTGCACGTTGCTTGTGTTTTGAAGCTAACAGCATCCGCCTAGCACTGGCTTCTTCGTTGCTTAAAACTTTACTTCATCGTTTGGAATGGAAAAATAGGCTTAGATAATCGACACTAAAGTATATTTTCACGTGTTTAGCCACTATTAAGCTGCTGTGTGTAATACTGTTTACATTTTTTTTTCAACGTTCAAGCCCCGTTGCTGTGTTGTTTACTATTAGCCATGTGTTGACATTTCGTGCTTTGCTTTCTGCAGTTTGACATTTGATTAGCACCTAATTTACAGATAATTTAGAGGTGGACACCTGTCATAGTGTTGTGAAATTGCCAAACTTCAGTTTGAAGTCATAATTTAGGTTGTTGTGTACATAAAACAACCACTGATTCTGTTTTCTCCCATTCAGGCACATTTTTAATGTAACCCTTGTGTGCTGTCACTTGAAATAGTGTATTTTTAGTGTGTTTACAACTGTTCAGGAGACAGCTCTCTGTTGCACGTTGTTTTGTTTTTGTTTAGATTATTGGGTTGCACTTTTAGTATTCTTGTTACAGTGTAATTACACATGTACTACTAATATTAATCAACTGTGGTTATAGGGTTATGGTTTGGTTTCAAGTTTGCTATAGTAATAACATCAAATCATGCATAATTAAAAGCAAATGCATGTGTTACAAGGGCACTAAAATTAAATTTATCGCTGCTGATAATGGCTTAACTTGTTTAAACTGAATTTTAACTGATTATACTTGAATTCAGAACTGTGAACATGCAATATCGATCTTATTTGGTACTTACATTTAAAAATAGCTGTATGCTGTAATTAATTCCTGAAATTACATCTACAGTTACACTGTTGACCCACCTTTAAACCTAACAATACCACATAACCTGCACCTAACCGTAACCGTTTCCCACCTCAATACCAGCAAAAGTGTTTTGCAATACAATGAGTATCTAAGAGTTGTTAAGCACATAGTAGTAAAAGACTCCTAATAACTTTTTTTGAAGTGTAGTGTGGAGTTGTAGTTCGCTGTCATTGTGCAGTAGATGCGTGTCGATACGTTTCCCTTCTTCAGCGAGGCCTGTGTGTTTCTGTCAAACCGTTTTCTGCCTTTAAATGCTCTAGATGATTAATAGATGAGTGTTTGAAAAAATTTTTTGGTTGCAGTGTGTTTTGTGTGTTTTCCAGAATCTGATCCTTTCATGTTTTTCATGCAGGTTGCAGGAGCTTCTGAAGAATACTCTGTAGGATGATGGTCAGCCTACGTTGCTTCCTGGAGTGAGGGATCCGTTCTGGACCGCTTGTTCAGAGGTTCAAAGAGGAAGGAACGGACTGCCAGACAATATTTTCACACTTGCATTTCCTTAACAGAAAGTCTTCAAAAGTGCTGCTACGATTCTTGACAAAGATGCTCCATCTAAACGGATAACACTAGCCATCAGATTTGAGGATTCTATCTGACTGACTGCTTTTGAGACGGTCGGATAAGACGACAGCCAACTCTACTTTCTTTTGGAGTAGTTGCTGAGGCTGCCTGTTGCATACCTCACTTCTTTGCTTTGGTGTGGCAGCCCTTCAGAAGGAAGGGTCACTGGGTTAGGGGGATCTGTTCTAGGTTGGGGGGGGGGGGTTTAGGGAGCCTATGCTATGGTGATCGGCTCCCTCTCTAACAGCTCCTGCTCAGGCACAGAGAGACTTACTACACCTCCTCGGGACAAAGGATAGCCTCCTGGACGAAGAGAGAGGAGGAGGAGGACAACGAAAAGGCAGCGCCAGGGCTGAGGCCACTGGGTGCTTCCTAAAGGTTGTGAGAGTGTGTTGGGCTTTGGCCCAGCGGTATTACAGCAGCCATGGTGAAGCTGGCCAACCCGTTGTACACCACATGGATCTTGGAAGCCATCAAAAAAGTGAAAAAGCAAAAGCAGCGGCCGTCCGAAGAGCGCATCTGCAATGCTGTGTCAATGTCCCATGGGCTTGACCGCAAGACGGTCCTGGAGCACCTTGAGCTCAGTGTTAAAGATGGCTCTGTACTCAAGGTTTCCAATAAGGGGCTCAATTCTTATAAGGACCCCGAAAACCCTGGACGCTTGGGGTTCCCAAAACCTCGGGCGGGAGGCAGTTCCAGCACCTCCAGCTCTAGTAAAAAACCAGGTCTGGACTGGAACAAGCTCATCAAGCGCTCTCTAGAGGGGCTTCACGAACCTGGTGGATCATCCCTGAAGAGCATTGAACGCTTTCTGAAGTGCCAGGCAGATGTTGCAGGTTATCTATCTGGCAGTGGCTCTATGGGGCCGGGCCTTTTCCACCAGCAGCTCCGGCTGGCTCTGAAGCGGGCCGTTTCTCACGGACGGGTGGTAAAACAAGGGCCGCTGTTTCGATTAGTAAGCAGGAGTTCTCATAACGACGGGACTGGCTGTGTGTCTCTGGATTCTCTGCCTCCGGTGCGTCTGCTGCCTCATGAACAAGATCGGGTGAGTCGATGAAGCTGTTTGCATTGTTTGGTTGAAGTTTTGTTCAAAGCACCCTTTCAGTTTCCCTGTCTGATGACCAGTATTTACATATTTCACTTCTGTTTCGAATAGCGGCTCTCAGCCGTGACATGATTTGAGTAAGCAAACAGCTTTCTGAGACTCGTTAAAACATCCAGAAATAATTGAATGCAGGTCAAAGTGCATGTTAAATTTCTGAAATGTACTTTTAGACCTTAACATGTTCAGATGGCTTCCAAATACTGGCCAGTTTGGAGTAGACGTCACAGTTGCGTCACTTGCAGCAGAAAAACACCGGCAACCAGTGGAGGGAAACGGGTAAAATCCATGGAATAAGAGAGAAAAAAAATATTTTTGTGCCTTTGGATATCAGAATTGGAATGCAAATCATTTTTGTAGAATACTGTCGTCAAAGATGCCATTTGAAGTTTATATCTCCTTGTTTGGACTTTATAGCTCAATTTAACTCAGTAGCGAGTTTGTCAATTCTGAGGGAAAAAAAGCCAGAAGTCAGGGATATAAACTGATTCTGAGCCGAGGGGAAAAGAGAGAATGACGAGTGGTTTTTCCTTATCGGAATTGTAAGATATAATCTCGGAATTGCGAGAATAATGTCAGAATTTTTAAATATAAACTCAAATTTATCTTTTTTATTCTTTTATTCCATGGATTCAATAGGCTGCTACTTGAAAACACCAGACAAAAAACATCATCACTGTTTGCAAACACCGAATTGGTCTATAGATTTCCAAAGTTTCATGTTCTGAGTCTCAGAGTACTACAGTTTAAAATACCTTGTTTAGGTGTAGATGGTCCAAAAGAAAATATATGGCAGAGATGGTCAAGAATGAGTGGTCACATGAGTTTTGCTCCCTGCCGAGGCTGCCAGCTGCAAGATGTGCCGCTGTTAGTGGGGAGAGACAGAGAAAGAGACAACGTGTGAGTGAATGAGAGGGCGTGTGTTCGTTTTGTGTTTGGAAATGTAAGAAAAAAAACAAGGGCTTATGTGTTAGACCAGATGGGAGAGGTGAACTGCAAGAGTGTAGTGGTGGAAGAAGAGAGCCACACATGCTCAGACTGATATACTCCATACCATTCTGCACGAGAGAGAGCGAGGGATGAAGAGAGAGAGAGATAGAGACTGAACTGCAGACATACAGGCGGCTAGAGCAGCACAATACACACCCACTTTTTTGTAACCTGATAAATAGCAGCTCTGCCTTATGCTCCCCAGAGGCTAAACACACATGCATTCACACCCACCGACCCACCCACCCCTCCTATCGCATCTGATATGGGTCACATCCATGATGTGCACTGCAGGGTGTTGTCTGTCAGAATGATGCCATGCTAAATTTGAGCTCGGTGTTTTGGTTCGGGAGCTTGATGTTGAAGTCATTACATGCAACTAAGGTTCTTCAAGTGTGTTGTGTCTGGCTCAGGAATTAAGGCTTCCACAAGTGGCCTGAAGTCACATGACCACCCCAGGCATCTGCAGTAGAAGAAAAGGCTTAGAATTTGCCAATCGCTTGTTTTAGATTAGATCACCATAGTGATGCCAAGTTTCTTTTTTAGGATGCACAGGATTTTGCATTTATTGTAAATCAAGCGTTGCAGGAGAAACTAGAGGAAATGTCGAGTTGATGTAATTTTATATTTATAACGTGGAGCATTTTAATGCTTACGGTTGTGCTTAATTTAAAATTTGATTGTCTTTCTTCCTCCTGCTGGTTTGCTTTTTCCAGAGGTTTGTGTTTTCTTCCCAACTGTGATGATTTTGTCATCTATGTGAGTATCATCTGCGACTGTGTTATAGCCTTTGCCATACATGGCGTATGGACTTTTTTTTTTTTTTTTTAAATCGGCATTTTCTAGGCCATTTACTTTTTTGTGAATATTTTTAAGTTCTAAAATGTTATAAATATTCCTCTTCGTCAGTGCAATCTCTACAAAATGTTTAAAATCCTTGTGCAGTAATGATGCATGACAGGAAAAGTCATTGAAATTCATTGGTCAAGGAGATTGGGAACCTTGAGGTTCATTAAAAGAATAGAACAATAGTCACGTCACTATATAGTCATTATATTTTTGAACAGAATTTGAATGCTGTATTGCCATGCCTGCAGTGATGCTGGAGAGAACATGGCTGATAAGATGAGAATGTGCTTAAGAATTGGCATTGGGTGATAAGTGATGGTCCCACAAAATATATGTAATCGCAGTTTGAATTGATTTCATGTACAGACCAGATGGTTTTTACATTGCATCGCATTGTCATTGCTTTTTATGCAGCCTTCACTATAGGGTTTTTAGGCTCTCGTCGCCCTCATTTAAGTGCAAACAAAACACTTGGACCTGTTTTCCTCGCAAAGTTATACTTTCATTGCAGAAATGATCATTTGAGGTCACTAAATTGTTTGTGACGCAGCTGTTTTTAACTTTGATTTTATGCTTGAATTTCGAAGAATGCACTTGATTTTTCACTAGCAGGTGTGTGTTTGTCTGATATGGTGGCTGTCAGTGATGCTATTTCCAGCTTGACTGTTTATAGCCACATATTGCTGACTCTTCCCATGCAGCCTGTATACGATCATTGAGGGTTCTGCTTCAGTGCAGCGAGGAAGGGAGCAAAACAAATGGGTGAGCACTGGCTGTGACCCCGATATGGAGGAGAGATTTGTGTAGTCAACACACGAATGACACACTCCTCCATTTAAACATGATCGCAGACCCGCTCACACGTTCTTCCTCTAATAGAGGGTCATTGCCAGGGCATATGTGGGGAGTGAGGGGGGGCTGGAGTCAAACAAGGGGCATGGAGGTATAGATGGGAAATCACATAGCTTTTGGGGGGTTATTATGAGAGCGTGTGTGTATAGGACATTAAGTGGGCTGGTCCTGATGAGAGGGTTTTGTGTAAGAGTCAGCAGCAAGAGGGATGGGAGCCTCGTGTTGCCCTTTCACAGCTGAAAGCTCCAGGGTTGAAGGAAAGTTCCTCGGGCGGTCATTCTGGGGACGTGTGAAAATTCTGATGAACTTGTAGCCTGATGACGTTCAGTTCATAGTCAGCAGCATAATGTGAGTATGGACCACTGTAATGGTGATCAGGGCAGCTATTTGGTAAAACCTAGACATTTTTCTTCCTAATTATCCCTGGTAAGTGGTTTATCCACTGTGCTAGTCAATTAAGTTGCCAGAAGTCATATAAATAAAGAGTCTTCACTCCAGGTTTTTATTGTCAGGTTGTCATTTCCAGGTCCAGATGAAATCTGTGGACGTTTTTCACTTATTTTTGTGGAAAATTTTACAAAAAAGTTTAACACCTCTGGTGTGACTGTAAATGACCTTGAGCCAAAAACTCCTCACCAAACACCAATGACTTGTACATATGGGTACAGTCATTTTAGACACTTCCAAAACTGTTGCAGCAGAGATGGAAATACAATTTTTAAATACATGAATTATGTTCCCATCGTTGTTGCCACAGATTTGGAAGTGCATTTTTCTGTTCTAAGAGGTATCCAATACTTTTGTCATATAGTGTATGTAAATCATTGGTATTTAAGTGGTTGGCTCAAGGTCTGCATTTACAGTCACACCAGAGCCAGTGTTCAACTGGGATTAGGACTTGGTTTTATGCAGACCAGTCAAGTTCTTCCACACTGACTCAATCAATCATTTTCTTTTTGAACCTTGTCTTATACACAGAGGCATTATCATGTTAGAATAGAAAAGGGTCCTGTCCAAACTGTTGCTATAATATTAGAAGCACACAATTTCCTAGAATATCATTATATGCTTTAACATTAAGATTTATACTCATAGAAATTACTAAAGTAGTCAAACCTGTTCATTAGAAGGGGGTGACCCAATACTTTTGGCAATATAGCGTATCATCCACTTCCAGTTATTTTAACTGTACTAAAATGGTCTGTTATGCTGCTTGATATTGCAAACTAGTATTTGCCATCATATAATTTTATCATAATTATGAACACACTATTTTTGTAATGCAGATAGTTTACTGCACTTTGTTCTAGGTATTTATCAATAGCAGAAGTCTTGCTCATTCACAGAAAATAGCTTACTTTGGTGTTGCAAAATAAGGTGGACACTCCCTCCAATCCTCTGAACTGCACTGTTGAAATGACCTGCACCCATCAGTACATATAAATGTGTACTTTTTCACCTTTTTCTTGTTTCAAAGTGAAGCTGTAGAGAATACAGGAGACATGCATACAAAACAGCACCGGACATTGATTATGTGTCAGTGTTAAAGTGGGTAGGTAAGGTAATCAGTGTTGGCCCTTTTGTCCTGACTGCTCTGGTGTGGCACGAGTTGACCAGAAACACTACTGGAATGTAAAGAGGCTCACAGGACTTGTCTGATAACCATTAGCAATACCATTATCCCTTTGTATATGTCTAAGTTCACTGAGGCATTAGAGCATCAGAATGGTTGTCTTCCCTGTATCCCAACCAAGCTTTAATTGTCTGTAGTTAAATATTATTGGTATGTTATTTTTAATGGTTAATGCTGATGCTGTCTGGCAAATTATGCAATATCTGATAAATATAAGATGAGATAATGACAGCAAATGAGATGCACAATATTTACTCAATTCATTCAAAATTGAAATCAGAATCTTTTGACAAGGCTGTTGGTGGATTTTAGATATTTTCTGTCAGTCAGTCAGCTTACATTGCTTTCTCAATATTTTAAAATCCAGTTCCATGTTGTGTATTAAACATCAGTTGGGTTCTGATTGTCTGTGTTTTGTTGCTTTGCTTTTTCTTGTGGTGGGGTGTGAGAAGATAGAGTATGGACTGTATTTGATGGTTTTGTTGTATTTGTAATATGGATAGCTAAATATGTCACAAGTTCAAAATTTTTGCACCTTGCATTATGTTCATCTCTTTACGCTGACCCTTATATGACCTTAGGAATCGTATGGTCATCATGTCCTATGATGGATTTGAGCTCTACAAGGTTGAATGTGATTTAGCGCACACATGTTCTCTGCTTCATTACTCCCTGCTGTAAGATGTATTTGCAGCTGCATGTTATTTGTGTCGCTAGCGTGACCTCCAAATTTGAATCCCTGACTTTACTTAGTCCAACAGGACTGGTCTGCGTAGTACAATGGATTCTGGCCTGTTTGCCACTTCTGTTTGTGAAGCCATCCTGAGACTTGATAAACCAACCAGTGGACTTCATTTCTCATTGCTTCTCAAGTCAGCAGGAGGCATTTTGTCAGTTGCACCTGATCTGAAAGGTGTTTTATTGTTTTTATTGCCATGAAAGGGCTTTTAGAAATGGAGGAAATACGGAATATGTCAAGAATCTGTTGTTCTATTGTTTGATCTCTTTTTTTTTTTTTTTTTTTTGGAAAATCATGATTCATTTATTTATCAAGATTCTTTGTCATGTTGGTTTTACTATTTTGCAAGTTGTCTGAGCAGTACTAATTTCCCTATTTAAAAAAAAACAAAACAAAAAAAAAAAGGCATACAAGGTAACAGAATATAGAATATAAAATAAAAAGGATTGGCAGATATTTAGGCCAAAGTGGGCAAAGATAAAAGTGACCATGGACCACAAAACCAGTCATAAGTGTCAATTTTTCAAAATTGAGATTTATACATCATCTGAAAGATGAATAAATACGCTTTCCATTGATGTATGGTTTGTTGGGATAGGACAATATTAACTGAGATACAACAATTTGAAAATCTGGAATCTGAGGGTGCAAAAAAAATTTAAAAAATCTAAATATTGAGAAAATCACCTTTAAAGTTGTTCAAATGAAGTTCTTAGCAATGCATATTACTAATCAAAAATTAAGTTTTGATATATTTACAGTAGGAAATTTACAAAATATCTTCATGGAACATGATCTTTACTTAATATCCTAATGATTTTTGGCATAAAATAAAAATCAATAATTTTGACCCATACAATGTATTGTTGGCTATTGCTACAAATATACCCCAGCAACTTAAGACTGCTTTTGTGCTCCAGGGTCACAGAAGTCTTTGTCATTATTTTAACTCTTATTAAAACATAAGAACAAAGATGCAAATTACAAATACACATAATATAGCCTACAAATAAAACAAACATTATTATTATTATTTTTTTTTTAGGTATTTAGCAGTAGCATTCAAGAAATTGAATGAACAAATATAAAACTAAAACACTGTATATACTTTACTGTACACTTCATTCTAATTGTCTAAGCAACGGTATGAAAGTACATTACTGAACAGTGAATGATTTTTCTCTTTGTTTTGTTGTTTTATTAACGTTAAAGGGATAGATCACCCAAAAATGACAATTCTGTTGTCATGGTTTTAAATCTGTATGCGTTTCTTTCTTCTGTTGAACATAAGTAATTTTGAAGAATGTGGGTAACCAAACGGTTGCTGGTCCCCAGTGACTTCCATAGTATTTTTTTCCTTCTATTAAAGTCAATCGGGATCAGCAACTGTTTGGTTACCCACGTTCTTCAAAATATCTTCATTTGTGTTCAGCACAAGAAAGAAATGAATGCAGGTTTGGGACAAAATGACAGTGAGTAAATAATGAGAGTTTAAATTTTTGGGGTGAACTATCCCTTTAATAAGCGGCAGCATGTTTAGTACTATTAGTCTACTATTTAAGACCTGTGCGCATCTGTTTTTCTCTCAACTGTTCACTTTCACTTTAGACATAACCAACTGTATTTATTTATAAACCTTGTGTGTTTTTGACAGTATTAGCGCAATCAGACACAAACGATAACTTAGTCCAAGAATTAGGTGCTGTTTGTGCGCACGCTTCAGGTGTACGTGCTAAAAAAAAAAAAAAGCGTGTGTCAGAACAGCATGTGAATGAAATGTTTAACCGGCAATGTTTAAATCACATGCAAATAATGTATTTTTGATTGTGAATAAGTGTAACTACCGCTGAGTAACATTTGATGTGAATGTATGTCGCATTGTACAGTATATTGAGACTGGTAGAATGTGTGCTGTAGCACAATACTACAATATTTCTTCAAAAGCAGGTCGTGGAGACATTTTAATCGTCCATGATCAAAAAAAAAAAGTGATAACGCACACCTCTAGTTCCCATTGACTTCCGTGGTGTTTTTAGTCCATACTATGAAAGTCAATGGGAACCAAAACTGGTTACCAAAATTCTTCAGAATATCATCTATAAAATCTCTTTTAGTTAAAAGTGAATAATTGTAATAGTGTACATAATAGCAATGCAAATGATATCCAGTATAATTAGTAAAAGTAACATTTCAAGTTTACCTTTGTTGAATGTATCATGCATGGTGGTAAAAACTCTTCAAGAACACCCCATATTTCCATCCAAAAGACATACTGTTGTTTTGGTCATATACAGAACCAGTGGGGCTGTAAGAGCTTGTCTTGCCCTGTCATTTGACAGTACTGTTGCATCTGCATGTCTGCCCTCAATTGTTGTTTTCTTTCAATTTCCTTTCTCTCACCTGTTTGTGTTTGGGTGTGGTGTTAGTGTGTCCAGCTGTCTCCCTCTGTGTGCTGATCAGGGTGGTTCTTGCGCAGGGGTTTGTGGGTGATGGGTAGGGGGCTACACAGTAAGGTGAATTCAGAAATGAGTTTCACATGTTAATGAGAACCTTGACTGAGCCAGAGACAAGGACAGTAGGTTTTTTTTCTTCTCCCTTCCCCTGCCATTCCTGTTGCATTCGGGTTTCCAGTGTCTGATTGCCCACGCACAACATGCTCTCAGCTTTGCGTACATTGAGGAAATTGAAGGCTGCATTAGAATGGAAAAAACTGGCAGAGTGATGCATGCATGCGTGTGTTTGTGTGTGTGTGTGTGTGTGTGTGTGTGTGTGTGTGAGGGGGCGGCTTTTGTCCTGTCAGATGTGCTTCTGTAAGAATCATTTTTCTCTCCTACATGAAATATTTTTAGATTTCCTGCGGTGGTCTGCTGCCTTGCAGCTGTGCTTTAATTTTGCCTTGTGAATAGTTTGCTCATCTAAGTTGTTGTGCTGGTCTTTATGAAGAATAAAAGAGTTGTTGTATGAACACAAGGTGTGTCCGCAAACTGCCCGGGTTTCTCCGCTTGTAGTGACTTGTTCTGAACAAAAACAATTATCAAGTGGTATCAATGCCGATACAGATTGCAGATATGCTTTGCAGGTGTGTGTAAACAAACAAACAAACAAAAAAAAAAAAACTATTTGAAAGTTGGTGTCAGTAAGATTATTTTTAAAATTAATACTTTTTTAATACTTAATACTAAATTCAGCATTGACTGTATTGTCTTTTATAATATTAAAAAATATTTCTATTTCAGATAAATGTTTTCTGAACTGTTTATTCATTAAAGAATCCTGAAAATAATCACACAAATAAAACTGTTTTCAACAATGACAATAAAAAATGTTTCTTGATCACCAAATCTGCATATTAGAATGATTTCTGTATGATCATGTGACAGAAACAATCACAAAAAAAGATATTTTAAATTATAATATTTTTGAATTTACAGTATTCTTGATCAAAAAATGCAGGCTTGATGAGCATAAGATGCTTCTTTTATTAAAATAATTTTACTGACCTTTTTTATATATATATATATATATATATATATATATATATATATATGTGTATGTATGTGTGTATATATATATATATATATATATATAAATATAAGGATGCACGATATGGAAAATTTTAACCGATAATTAAGTCCTTCTCATGGTCGATACCGATAATCAATAAGTTCAAATTTTTATATTATAATGTTCATAATCTGCAGTTTTTGCACCCAGGAGAATAGAAAATCTAAGATGCACTGATGAAACTTTTATATTTTAGTAGCTCTGGCCTAACTATAATAGCAAACATCAGTCCTGACTCTTCAAATGTTTTTATTTTTTTGTGTAAGGCACCACAATACTTAGTAACAGAAAGGGTTTAACAGAACTATGATAGAACTATAGTTTATCTGCATTTAACAACTCATTAACAACAAATTTTATTCAAGTATTTCATGCATAACAAAGAAATGCATCTATTCCACCTTTAGGATGAGGAAGGTATAGACTTTTTAATTCAAGTTTTTCAAATACATAATAAATAAAATGCATTGACATCTGTCAACCTCAAAAAACAAAACAAAAACAAAAGTGCATCCTCAACAAAAGAGCATAGGGCATAGTTGAGATTTCTCTGAAATTATATATTTAACATAACTATAAGATGAGGAAGGTATATAGCCTGCTGAATTGGGACATCGACGCTCTGTGTTTATGCTGCCTTCACGTGCTATCGGAAATTTCCTATTTCCCCACTTATGAAGTCGTGATTACGAGCTTGTCGTATTCAAGTGCTTTGTTGTCAGAAAGAATAAAATGTAGCATCCCATTGGTTGACAATCATATAAACATTCAATGCGCTACATATGCAGTTTGCTGACAATTCTGGAATTTCGGTCAAATACATGCTTATTTCACTGCTTATAAAACATACAATATACTTCAAATGATCGTTCATATATAGCCTATAAATGCACTACTTTAGCGACAAGACAAGGTGATGTTGTTGTGTTGAGAATAGCATTGACAGCAGTAATGATTGTCCCCTCCACCATGTTTAAAGTTTATGGCCCGGCCAACTCCGAAACTCTGGTATCAAAAATTATTTCCAAGATTCCCAGTAGTAAATACGACTTGCGTTCACGTCTAATTTCCGATTAGGAAACTTGTATTTACGATAATTCCGATAGCACATGAAGGAAGCGTTAGGCTTAGCGCTAGTAATGTTAGCTGCTGCCGCGGCTGCTTCACATTCTTTTAATACAGCTTCACCGCGATGATGACCTTTTAAGTGAGATATAGGATTTGTTGTGTTAAAACTTGACGCCTTTTTTCCTCCTCTCGAAATCCTTGCTAAACATGCTTTGCAAATAGCGATGGCATTGTCCTCTGCTGCCGCTGAGAAAAACGTCCAGAGCGGCTAAGACATGTTCACAGATGATGACGTAATGACACTTGCACTCGGAAAGCAGATGAATCTCGGATAAATCAGGCTGATTGTTTGATTTACCAGAAAAGCGCACTTTATCGGGTCTAGTTATCGGATTTCATTTATTTATCGGAGCAATAAAAATTACGTCATTTTCACCCATATCGCCCAATAATTTATCTGTCCAATAAATATCATGCATCCCTTTTATATTTATATATATATATATATATATATATATATATATATATATTTATATATATTTATATATTTATTTATTTATTTATTTATTTATTTATTTTTTAATTTTAATTAATTTATTTTTTTAATTTAATTTTTTTATTTTATTTTTTGTTTTATTTTTATTAAATAAATATAAAAAAAAATATTTTTTATTTTTTATTTTATTTATATATGTGTGTGTGTGTGTGTGTGTATATATATATATATATATATATATATATATATATATAATTTATTTATATATCAATATAAATATATATATATATTTCCAGTTTTTACAATAATGTTATATATAATTCATATTTTTATACTGACACTGTCTAGTGAACTTGGATTTTTGGTCGACTTTAGTTTGTCTACATTAACCACTAAACACTCTAGGAAACTATGCTGAGACATGAAGAGATTGTGGAAACACTTCACATGTGTTTCTACAAGAGCTTTTGTGGTTCTGCATGAGCGGCAGAGCGGCACTGAACATCCGAACAAACACTCAATATGACATGCACGTTGATGGCTTTTGTTTATCAAGATATAAACAAATGTGCTTGTTCAAGTGCGTCTTTACAGCAACAACAACATTTCTTGTTAAATGTCATTCCAAGTTACCCACCACAGTGGCTGGTGGATTAGCAAAATTACTGGCAACTTCTCAAAACCTACCTATATTTGGCTGTTGGTGAGTGTTAATTTGATACCCTGTTGTGCAGATTGTATAATGTTTGTCAGTTAGTAATACACCGAACAGTTAGATCTTAATATAATATTTTTTCCCCCTAATGATTTTCATTCTTAATGCAATAACAGATGTTGAATCAAAACAATGTTGAACCAGGGCAGAGTACTGCAGTAAAATGAATTAGATTTTTATTTTGTGAACTCAAGTGACATTTGTTTCTGTGGGTAAATCATCTGTTGTAGATTGTTCATGATTGCAAACTGTGCAAAATCTTTCTAGCTCATTCTCTCTGTTGGCGGGTTTTGATTTCGTTCATCAGATAAGACACTAAAGGTAGTAGATTTCTATATCCTGTTGTATCTCTGATTTGTGAAGTCTTAGTTCTGTCACAACACAAAGAGAAGAGACATTAAATGTGACCCTGGAGCACAAAGTCTTAAGTCGCTGGGGTATATTTGTAGCAATAGCCAAAAATACATTGTATGGCTCAAAATTATCCATTTTTCTTTTATGCCAAAAATCATTAGGATATTAAGTAAAGGTCATGTTCCATGAAGATATTTTGTAAATTTCCTACCATAAATATATTAAAAGTTAATTTTTGATTAGTAATATGCATTGATAACAGCTTCATTTGGACAACTTTAAAGGTGATTTTCTCAGTATTTAGATTTTTTTGCACCCTCAGATTCCAGATTTTCAAATAATTGTATCTCGGCAAAATATATTGTCCTATCATAACAAACCATACATCAATGGAAAGCTTATTTATTCAGCTTTCAGATGATGTATAAATCTCAAAAAATTGACACTTATGACTGGTTTTGTGGTCCAGGGTCACAAATGGTTGAAGTATACAAGAGTATTCTATTTAACCTAGTTCTGATTGGATCTTTTGGCTTGCAGAAATGTGTGTAAGGGTTTGGTTTTCTTTCTTAGAGTCCCACCCTTGAGTATGTATGTGTGTGGACCTGAGTCAGAGGAAAATGAGCCCAATAAATCACACTGTCCTCTCTCCTCCCTGCCTGGACCTGCTTTCTTACACACACACACATACATCCAGACCTTAGAAACACTCTCATATGCACACTGACCTTTTTTCTCCCAGCCTAAATCTGCCATTTCTTAATTCTTTCCGCAGCCAGTCAAGAACGCCATATGAACAAAATACTCTAGCGTCTTTCTTCACAGCTACTGCCATGTTAGCCTATTGGATTGATACAATGACGTGTTTGGAACCATAGCAGTTATGCTGTTGCTTTGGCTGTAATGTTGCGCAACATCTGTATAGCTATATACATTCAGCTCCTCTTGAGCAGAACCTTTTCCACACATCTGTCTCCTTGCATTCACATGCATGTGTTTGTTTGTGTGCTGTGTGTGTGGTGTATGATGCACACTGCGTCGTGGGTGGGTCTCTCTTGGACACACTGAAAGATTAATGGTGCTCCAGAAGCAAATGTCAGATGGTGTGGCTTGGAATAAGCATCAACACATGCTTTTGTGCCCACACCCTGACAATAAACCCACCTCTAGTCCCACACATTCACTGTGATCATGCCCACTGCAGCCTCTTTGATCCTCAACTTTGAGCCACTATAGTTTGTATCAATAAGATCTTTTTGGGGCTTTTTGATGCCCACTTATTGACTGACTGCAGAGAGCTTTACAAATGCCTTAAAACTTCCATTGAGTGATGCCACTTTCTCGTTGTACAGTTTTTGTTTGAAAAAGGAAATTACCTTTGAGCACAGTTTGTAAGATTTATACACTATTGGTCAAAATAGTGGAATAATTAAGTTTTTTTTAATGTTTTTGAAAGATTATTATACTCAAAACTGTGTTTATTTGATAAAAATAACTGATAATAATTGATCATTTGAAAAAAAATAATTGACGATTGAGCAGCAAATCAGCATCTGAGAATGATTTCTAAAGGATCATGTGACACTGAAGACTAGAGTAATGATGCTGAAAATTCAGCTTTGATCACAGGAATGCATTCTGTTTTAAACACTTTTAATAGAAATAGTTATTTGACTGTAAATTGTAATAATATTTTACAATATTAACTATTTTACTGAGCAAATAAAATAATTGATAAAATACAAATAATTGATCAAATAAATATAGCCTTGTTGTGACCGTAGGAGATAAAAACCTGTTCAAAAACATTAAAAATCCTGTTCTAAACTTTTGACTGGTAATGTTGTTGTTTTTGGGGGTTTTTTTTCTTACTGAATCAGAATGTAAAAGTCAGTCTATTTGCTTCAATCTTTGCTAAATCTGTGGAGAGATATTAGTAGTGTCTTCAGCTCGGAATTGAATGAAGCAGGCCTTAATACAGTTCATAAAGGGCAATTAATTCATCTAAACTGTCCTCAGCTGAGCTCATTTACACAATATTCAGACCTCTGTTATTTCACCTTATCATTTGGATCGGTTTAGCCAATAACTCTGTCTTATTTGCTCTCTATCTCTGTTTTTCTCTCTCAGCCTGTGGCAGAGCCCATACCCATCTGTAGTTTCTGTTTGGGGACCAAGGAACAGAACCGCGACAAGAAACCCGAAGAGCTCATCTCCTGTGCAGACTGTGGGAACAGCGGTAAGGAACAGTGTTGGGTGTAACGCATTACTGTAATTAAATTACTTATCCACTGAAAAAGTAAAGTAAGGGATTACTGTTCATTTTTAGGTAATTACAGTTACTTATAAAGTACTTGCGTTACATACAGTAAATCGTTTCAACAGATCTAAAATCAATATTGAATTTGAAATCTAAATTTACCGTCTAAAGATAAAATTGAATGCAGCGGCTTTAACCCTCCGCGCGCCGGCTCGTTCACTTTCAGATTTTCCTGATTCACAGAGGAACCTTAAATACTCAGATACATATAAGACTAAAATCAATAGAATCTAAAAAGCTTGAAGTGTCTACTTTAAAATGAACGAATTCAAATCAAAAACGAATATTATCTGATTATGTATTCCCTATGAAAGTAAAGCGAGGTACAGTCTTTCCCGTATCTGAAAGCTTGAAGTGTCTACTTTTAAATGAACGAATTCAAATCGAAAACGAATATTATCTGATTATGTAATCCGTATGAAAGCGAGGTACAAACTTTCCCGTATCTGAGCTCATTATATGCAGTCACCTGCGTGCAAATGCCCTGAAGTAGATACAAAAAAATTGATAAATAAAAATAGATTAAAATAAAAATCAAGATTCATCTAATTTTCATCATTTTTGAAAGAACACCTGCTATGAGGAATTTACCTCATAATAACAGCGTGATTTGATACATGGCTTTATTCAGCAGAGAAGATAATTTCTGTAATTTATTCGTACCTACATTAGTTAACGTGCTATTTTTACATAAATCTGTACGGATTTTACTAGTTGGGCTTTTCCTGAGCATCTTGCCAAACTGAAATGTATTGTTTAACTTTCAAGCTTTTTTGTTGTTCAGATATTTCTATTTGTTAACCAAAGAAGGCTCCTTTTTTTTTTTTTTAATGTTTAAGTATTACAGTTGTTTTAAAGCTAAAAGGCTAAATGTTTGACTCAAATTGAAAGAATAAAGAGTTTAATTTCTATTAAGGTTTATAGGGATTTTAAGATGTAGCCTAATTAGCGATTTAAATAATTAAGTAACTAAGTTACTTTTCAGACAGAGTAATTAGTAAAGTAATTTAAATACAATATTGATGATGTAATTAGTAACTGTAATTAATTACTTTTTGAAAGTAACTTACCCAACACTGGTAAGGAAGTGGTGGAAGTTCATTTGAATTTTAATCATTTTTATTATTCATTTATAGAACATTAAGACATAGTATACTATAAAAATGACTAAGCTTTAAAGTCGAATGTATTAGCCAAAGTCATGTTCCCTGCATGCCCTCGTGATATGTCTTAAATTCAGTTTTATTAAGTTTTAAGGTCATAAAAATGTATACAAAAGTCCTTAAAGTCAAGATGCGATGCTACTGCGCATTCTGCAGGCTCAGAGTAGTTCGCAAACCACGAATACCGCACATTTAAGCCCTTGCTTTTGATCTGCTGTTAATGAATTATGACTTTATTTACTTGGTTCTCATGTTATATGTTGATGGTTTTATGTGTGTATATTTTTGTCCTAATCTTTTTTTGAATGAGCAGCTGGAAGTATTAAAGTACAGACGTTAAAAATAAGACTCCCAGTGTATATTGGGCTTGTTTATAATTAAAAGTCCCGCATTATAAAATCTTTCTGGTTGTTATTGGTATTCTGGTTGCACAGTAAACTGTATGTGGCATTTAACGCAGTGTAATCTCTTGTGGCTAATCTGTTACAGGAAGGAAAAATGAAAAACTCAGTGTTGTTGAATCAACAAAATCCAATATTGTTTGGCCTCTAATTTGTATGTGTTGAATTGGTACATAAACCAATTTCAATACATATGTGGGTCAAAGACGTAAAGATGTCTGCATCAATAGAAATTTACAAAAATGATTTTATGTCCATAGAAAGCACATTAAATGTAATTAAAGTGTCTACTTTTAAGATTTTAAATGTTTTTGGAGAATAAAATGTCAAAATTTGGTTGAAATAATGTTACATTGTCATTCAGTGTAACACAATATTTATGTAAAAAATCAAACAACACGCTTATTTTGACTCGTACATATTAAAATATATAAAAGAGTAAGGGAGCATATTAAATTTTATTG
Source organism: Tor tambroides (assembly GCA_021397915.2). Lineage (NCBI taxonomy): Eukaryota > Metazoa > Chordata > Actinopteri > Cypriniformes > Cyprinidae > Tor > Tor tambroides. Next base: position 24,330 of record JAFVLL020011657.1, read on the forward strand.
TGTTTTAAATGAGTAAAAAATTCTTACTGACAAATAGGCAAAACCTAGGATAGTGGCAGATTTTAAAAATGTAAAATTACAACTAATTAGTATTTGGGGTGAAAGTAATTAGTCTTTTAATATGTCATAAATTGATTTTTGTTGTAAATATGCCTGACAAGACTGTTACACTGAATGACATTTTAGTGGGTGTCTTCTGTAAATCAGGGAAAAATGTATGCTATTTATGTTGTACTCACACAAACAAAAACAAAATTGTAATTGAATTAAGCAGAAAACTTTTTAATTTTTGGGGGAAAAAACAACAACAATTAAAGCAGTATTACACTTATTGTTTTTATGCTTAAACCCTTTTTCATCTTTAGTTTAGTTAAGTGAAACAATTGGTCTTAAAGGTTCTAAAAAGCCTTAAATTAGATTTTAAAAACTCTGCAGATGCACTGGAAGTAACTAATTAAGAGTAGAAAATTAAGAATAGAAAAGTTGTTTTAGTACAGAGTGAAACTGCACTGTCTTCTCATTGGGATGAGGCTTTATTCTAGTTATTTAAGGCTGTCTGGTTGTGTTTTGTCAGGGCACCCATCCTGTCTGAAGTTCTCTCCCGAGCTCACAGCACGGGTCAAAGCTCTGTGGTGGCAGTGTATCGAGTGCAAGACCTGCAGCAGCTGCCAGGACCAAGGAAAAAACGCAGTAGGTTTTTTCTTCTTCTATGAGAAAAATCTCTCTCTTATTGTTGCTGCCAGATCATGTTAATTTAGGCTGTGTCCTCATTTACACTACTGTTTAAAAGTTTGGGTTTGGTAAAAGTTTTTAAAATGTTTTTGAAATAAGCCTCTTATGCTCACAAAGGCTGCATTTATTTGATCAAAAACAGTAATATTGTTTTTTTTTTTTTGTTATTTAAATATTGTGATGTATTACTACAATTTAAAATAACTGTTTTGTATTTTAATGTTTCAAAATTGATTTTTTTTTTTTTTTTTCCTATGGTGATACAGCCATCACACCAGTCTTCAGTGCCACAGGACACTGAAATCATACTAATATGATTTAGTTCTTAAGAAACATTTCTTCTTATTAATTTTGAAAATGGATGTGTTGTCTAATTTTAGTGGAAACTTTTTTTTTTATTTTTTTTATTTTTATTTTTTTTTTATGAATAGAACATTCAAAAGAACAACATTTATATGAAATAGAAATCTTTTGTAACAATGCAAATCTTAATTGTAACTTTTGATCAATTTAATGCATCCTAGCTAAATGAAAGTATTAATTTCTTTCAGGGTATTGCATATACTTGCATTATGCACTTCAGATATGTACTGGTTATGGGAACACTTTTCAGTGTGTAGTACAATAGCGGATTGGTGTTGTGATGTGATACTTAATAAATGTGACTTTACTACTACCATGTCATAATGTCTCCTGATACCACAGATGTTTAGCTTTGTAATTTTTTTTACATGATGCATTTCTTGTTGTACTTAATTTATTTTTGTCACTTAACTTTAGCCCTGCTTTCCTTATTACTTCTCTTCAATGGAAGGACTCAGTGTTCAAAATACATAATTAGGGTCCTTGACTCTTGTGTTGTCTGTGTGTGTTTGTATTTTACAGGACAACATGTTGTTCTGTGACTCCTGTGACCGAGGTTTCCACATGGAGTGTTGTGACCCCCCACTGATGCGAATGCCAAAAGGTGAGTGTCCACACACTCAAATGCATGCCTGCGTAGTGTAATCATTGGATTTGTCTCTAGGCACAATTGTATATTGTGTTGATGTATTCATTTACACAAGAATTACACTGCAAAAAACGAATTTCTTACTTTGTATTTTTGTTTTGTTTTCTAGTATAAATATCTAAAAATTCTGGAATCAAGGTGCGTTCACTTTAGTGTTGGGCGATATGCTCATTTTTCATATCGTCCTGTCGTCAGCCTGTGAGATCGACGATGCACGATATTATCGTGCTGATTTATTTATTTAATTATTTATTTACTTAGTTTCATTGGAAAGTGAACCAACTCCAGCGTAAGGCTAAAAGCAGCCTAATGCTTTTAATATGAATGAATTTGTGTTTAACATAACAAATTAATAGAAACATCATAAGATAATTATAATGCTTACATTTCCTCAGTTATTCAAAAAGCAGCTAACAGCTACAGAAAATGAGCAAAGAACATTACATTACCAAAGAACATCATCACAAGCTCAGTCTAGCGCGAGTTTATGCACTTTAAAACACTCCTGTTAAAATCAGTGAATCTACACTGAATGATGAATAAATCTCATATAGCCTACTTACATCTGCACATTGTTTATGAAGAGAGAATTTGCGAGTCAGAATTTAGTCAGCGTGTGCTGAACAACGTAACTTTCAACGATGACTCATCTGAACGTCTCTGATTGGCCATTGCGTTCATAAGCTCAACATAATCCTGTGTGATTGGTTATAACATGCAATACTGTAAAAATGCAGAAAAAGAAATATAATGCAACAAATAAGCCCTAATATTAATTAGATAGTATTACAAGCCTAATAAAAATAATAATAATAATAATTATTATTATTATTATTAATAATCATAAAAATAATGGTCTTGCTATCATCAAAGGCATCAGCCACAAGCGATATGTCTGACTATCGTCGATACACGATACTATCGTCTATCAGCACAACCCTAATTCACTTGACAAGTAAAATGACTTAAGATACTGTGTCTTGTTTTCTGAAAAAATTATGATTTTGTTAGTTTTTGCTTAAAGCAAGCAAAAATATCTGCCAGTGGAGCAAGAGAAATAATCTTGTTTAGCCTTTGAATTAAGATTTTTTTTTCTTACCCCATTGGCAGATATTTTTGCTTGTTTTAAGCAAAAACTAACACAATTTTGATCTTTATTATTATTATTTTTTTTAGAAAACAAGACTTAATATCTTAAGTCATTTTACTTGTCAAGTGAATGCATCTTGATTCAAAAATGGTTAGATATTTATAATAGAAAAAAAAGACAAATACTAAGTAAGAAAATCATTTTTTGCAGTGTAGGTTTCTCTGTAATGATAGTTCTGAGTAAGGATTCTTGATTGCTGTTCTGCAGGCATGTGGATCTGTCAGATCTGTCGGCCAAGAAAAAAGGGAAGAAAGCTCTTACATGAAAAAGCAGCACAAATCAAGCGGCGATATAACGCACCACTGGGGCGGCCGAAGGGCAGGTATTATAAACCGTTTGATTTGGTTTACGACCACTTTTGCATAACTCTGAAATTATTTGCACAAATTTGCAAAAGACTACAAGTTCTCTTGTCCTCAGACCGGGCCGTCCCTTTAAGAAGCTTCGAGGCGGTGGGCGTGGCAGAAGGCGGCGGGGCGCTGGAGGCGTGGACCAATGCTCACAAGGCTCCTCCTCCCCCCACTCCTCCTCGAGTTCTTCATGCGAAGGTTATCCGGGCGACGATCGCATGCTGTTCTCTCTCAGAGAAGATGATTCTGCGCATGGTGGTCTGCGTTTCAACAAGAAAACAAAGGGTCTGATCGACGCCCTCAGCAAGTTCTTCACACCATCCCCGGACGGGCGGAAAGCCCGCGCTGAAGTGGTGGACTATTCCCAGCAATATCGCATACGCAAGAAGAGCAACCGCAAGGGCGAGCACGACGACAGGACGGGAGGTGAGATGGGGAAAGAACTAAACTTAAACACTTTACATTGATGTTTAGTCATTTAGCAGATGCTTTTATCCAAAGCGACTTATAAATGAGGTCAATAGAAGCAATCAAAACCAACAAAGGAGCAATAATATGCAAGTGCTAAGACAAGTCTCGGTTAGCCTAACGCAGCACACGTAGCAAGGTTTTATATACATACACATATACATACAATAAAAAGAAAAAAAGTAGATGGAATAGAAAAAAAATTAAGCTGGTGTTAGAGGCTTTTTTTAAGAAAATAAGAAGTTAGTAAGAAGTTGGTTTTGTTTGCTTTTATTGTCCTCATTTGTAAGTTGCTTTGGATAAAAGCGTCTGCTAAATGACTAAATGTAAATGGTTAGAATAGAGAGTGCTAGAGTTAGAGGGTCAAATAAAGATATATCTTTAGCTTTCAACATCTGTATTAGAAGATCCATGCTTGGATGATAAGGATAGTAAATGCACTGAGCAATGGCCATTTCTCAAATGTTGTGTCTGGTGAGATTAAAACTCAAAGGTATATTTGGGAGTAATATTGTGCTGACATTTTGTGCTTTACAAATATAAAAGTAACACTTTGACATGACAGGTGATGTGCACTACTGTTCACAAACTTGAAATTTGAAGATTTTTTTAAATGCTTCTGAGAGAAGTCTCTGATGCTCACCAAGGCTGCATTTATTTGATCAAAATGCAGGAGAAACTGTGATATGACATTACAATTTAAAATAAGTTTTTTTTTTTTTTTATTTCATTGTTTTAAAATGTGATTTAGTCCTGTGATGGAATTTCAGTCGTCAGTGCCACATGATCCTTCAGAAATCATTCTGATTTCAATGTTCAAAACAGTTGTGCTGCTTAATATATATATATATATATATATATATATAATATTTTTTTTTTTTTTTTATTTTATTTTTTTTTTTCAGGATTCTTCAATAAATAGAAAGTTCAAAAGAAGAGCATTTATTTGAAATGGAAATCTTTTCTAATATTATAAATGGCTTTACTGTCATTTGATGTTTGTGACCCTGGACCACAAAACCATTCATAAGGGTCAATTTTTAGATTTATACATCATCTGAAAGCTGAATAAATAAGCTTCCATTGATGTATGTTTTGTTAGGATAGGACCATATTTGATCGAGATACAACTATTTGAAAATCTGGAATCTGAATGGGTAAAAAAGTCTAAATACTGAGAAAATCACCTTTAAAGTTGTCCAAATGAAGTTCTTAGCAATGCATATTACTAATCAAAAATTAAGTTTTGAGATAATTACGGTATGAAATTTACAAAATATCTTCATGGAACATGATCTTTACTTAATATCCTAATGATTTTTGACATAAAATCGATCATTTTGACCCATACGATGTATTTTTGGCTATTGCTACAAATATACCCGTGCTTCTTGAGACTGGTTTTGTGCTCCAGGGTCGCATTTGAAGAAAGAATAAATGGAAACTTGTCACACTGTGTCTGGGTAGGACATAGTGTAAAATGAAAAGTGAAAAGTAAATGTGCCTCTTTTATTGGCCTTTTTGCTCCGTAGCTTCAGGTTTGTCATCTCACTCACTCTTTGGCCGTTTTAACTGTCTTGGTGTTTTTTTGAATCACAGACAATCAGGAGTGTGGAGACAACTGGCGGGAGGACGAAGACAGACTGCCAGGACACGAGAACCTAACTGAGAAAGACGTGGAGCTCTTCAGGCACATTCAGGAACTGGCACTACAGGTACAGAACGGGACATTTTGCCACACAAATGCCAATTAATTTGCTTTTGTTAAATGTCCCATCTGAATTTCATTCATAAATAATCTGCAAAGAATGTCTGTCTTCATTTGCTGAGAAACATGCTTTATGGGCTGTGTATGAGACACTTGTGTCATTCAAAGTCAAATTTAATAAATGCATTAACAACATAAAAATTCAGTGTTAAACGTATTTAATTAAATGCATATGCTAACATATAAACAAACTGAATCCTTCTGTCGGTAAATCGTATGCTTGATGGTAGGGGTGCCCGTTGTTTGTTTGCAGTCACTGATTTTCTTTTGTTATATTAGCAAGGCTTGGAAGCTGTGAAGGCCTTTATCTCTGCAGAATGTAATGTGGGGGATTTGAGAGTTTCCATTATCTTGACAGGTGGTGCCTCTCTCAGTGATGCACACACAAACGCAAATGCACATGTGTAGACTGATTGGCTGATTGGTGTGTGTGTGTGCGTGTGTATGTGTGTGTGTGATTTGAAGGCCCCATCAGAAGCAGCCAGTCTCTGACTGCCTGAGGCCATCAGTCGAAGAAAAACACTCACTAACCCAGAGAAGACAATCATATTCGCACGCAGCATCAGACATATCCAACATGCTTTTGTTGAGCAGCCAGAAAAAAAGGAATACCATGCTGTAGTATTAGCTGCATTAAGTATAGGATTGAATTAGGGCTGGACAATAATTCAGTATCAATATATATCGCAATTTATTTTTTTTTCAATAATGGTGATATGATTTGTAAGCACATTTTTGATATTTCAATATACATTAAATGTTTCTCATACATTGATTTATTTGTTTTCTGCAGCTCTTTTCATATTCTTTATCCTGGCTGAAGCACTTTCGTTTCAATCTATAAGAATAACCAGCCTATGTTATAATTTAAAGTTAAAGATAGGCCTATTAATATTAATAAGGTGAGTCTGAGAGCCTTAGAGTGTTTATTTGACAGTGATTTCACATGTTTGTATGAAAGTAAAATACAAAAAAATTAGAACATTTAATTTATTTGTACCATTTTTATTTCTAAAATATATAGTTTTATAAGTGGAGGTTTCATAGACTTGGCAAATTCATTTTTCAGATGTTTGTAGGTACAGATATTCATTGTGGGCGTTCTTGGCAGTTTTTCTGAGGCTTTTTTAAATATTGTTCATATTGATATCAGAATTATATGGTATCGACTGAAATTAAGAAATATGTTGTGATATAAATTTTGGCCATATCGTCCAGCCCTAGATTGAATTACCCTAAATTATTATTCTGTATGTGTACAAAAATCATTCCTGAACTTGCGATGGCAACAAAAATACAACTTTATGAATTCGAAAATGAGAGAGAGATGCAATATTTTGTTTAGGCTGAGTAATGCCACTAGTAATTAAACATTTTCCAGATTTCATCTCAGTTATTGCCGAGAGGACTGCTGTTATTAATATTAAAACAAATACATCTTGTAGGCTATTCACTGAACTTGCACATACACAAACTATTTCTATTGATCCATGTGCTGCCTGATTGCTAGCACTTGTTATATCAACTATAGACCTTGCTTTCGTTTGTGTTCTTGTTTGTTTCCTCTTTAACAGCACAGAGATTCAGCAGAATTGCAGTAAATATTTTTAAACATGGCTATGCTACAATTCACAAACATTTATATTTTTAAAACCAACATGGCATGTTCTGAACGACGGTTCGGCACAAGCTGTTTCACCTCCACTTTGCGTATGTGTGTGAGACGCAGAGTAGTGTGTGATCACTACTGAGTGTCAGCAGGCTGGCAAGTGGCAGATGCTCTGAATTTCCACTTGGGCTGTGGATAAGAGCTAATAATAATCCTGTAAGCTTGAGTGTGGAGCTGTATGCTTGTGAGAAGCTGTTTGTGATTATTAGAACAAAAGGCAGAGCCTAGGCATATTTCTTGTGTGAAAGAGAGCGACTGTTCTCTTTTGTGTGTGGCAGGATGCTCTGGGAAAAAGGCGTAGTGGCTTAATAGTCTCTAAATTTTTAAACGTACCCACTTTATTTGTCTTAACTGCTATTTTTTTTGTGCTTCATCTCTTATAGAAAGTGGGGGTGACTGGTCCACCTGACCCACAAATGCGCTGCCCATCTGTTATAGAGTTTGGGAAGTATGAAATTCAGACGTGGTACTCTTCTCCATACCCACAGGAGTACAGCAGGTAACCAACAGCATGTCGTCATCATCCTCAAACTTTGACAAATGGTCAAATTCTCACTATTAACAAACCATTAACTACACCTTTTGCCTTAATAAACTTCTAATTTGCTGCTTATTAATAGTTAGTAAGGTAGTTGTTAAGTTTAGGTATTGGGTAGGATTAGGGATGTAGAATATGGTCATGCAGAATATGTGCTTTATGGCCCAGCTTCACAGAAGGAGTTTAGTTTAAGCCAGGACTAGGCCTTAGTTAAATTAAGATATTTAAGCAGCTTTTATAAAAATGCCTTCGAAGAAAATGTTACAGGTGTGCATCTTGAGACAGAATAATGGCACTGACATATTTTAAGATATGTCAGAGCAAGATATTTTCAGTTGAGACAGCTCAAACATGCATTTTAGTCTGGGACTAGCCTTAAGCCTTGTCTGTGAAACCGGGGGTATAAGTACTAATAAACAGCCAATGTGTTAATAATAGGCATGCTAATAAGCAACTAGTTAATAGTGAGATTTGGACCCTATACTAAAGTGTTACCAAAAAATAATAATATTCCCATTAAGATATTATTATTCATTGCAGCTTCAGCATCTTAAACTATTTGTGTTCAAGAATATACATTTAAAATTAGTGTTAGAAGGTTATATTTTGGCCAGGTTTGTCTGAATCATATTTGGCCATTTAAAATTTCTCCAATAGCCATGCCTACTCTCTCTCTCTCTCTCTCTCTCTATATATATATATATATATATATATATATATATATATATATATATATATATATATGTGTATATATATATATATATATGTGTATATGTCAAACCAAAATTTATTCAGACACCTTCAACATTTCTCACATTATCACAGTTTTTGCTGTTGTTTAGAAAATAGTAATAAAATATGACAAGAACTCAAGAGTTAAACCGTGACAGAACAAATTCATCTTGATAGTGTCAGAAAACTTTGATAGAAGGGTATGTAACAAAACATGGTCAGGTCAAAGTGTCAAATCACATTTTTGGTCCCACATTTTTATAAATTTTACTGGTAGTCCACTGTATGAAGCTTACTTTATTTTGCTTTCCTCACTTACATAAATTAACTATAGTGTCCTGCACCCACTAGTAAAAAAAAAAAAAAAAATCATATCTGGTGTCTGAATAATTTTTGGTTTGACTGTATTTATATTCTTAACCTCTTACTGTTTTTATTGTATTGAAATGCTCTCACAAGAGAGATGTGCTTGTGCACCTTTGATCTTATGCTGTAAAAACTGATGTGTGATTGTTTGGATGTGACAGGCTCCCTAAGCTCTACCTCTGTGAGTTCTGTCTGCGCTACATGAAGAGCCGCAGCATTCTCTACCAGCACATGCGAAAGTGCAACTGGTTCCACCCGCCTGCCAACGAGATCTACAGGAAGGACGACGTGTCCGTGTTCGAGGTGAGGAAAAGAAATCTCCGCCCAGATAAAAACCACAAATGCACGCAGGCACTTGCGCACACACGCCTTTGTTTATACGCTTTTGGCAGCAGAGACATATGCTCGTCGACACTCTAGTCATGCACACGCAAATGTGTGTTTTCATACGTGCTGAGCCAACAAAGGAAATCTCATTCACACTGAAACACGCATACACTCCCACACTAGCTCTGGCAAAAACATCCGCCCACTTCCTGCCCTCACAAGGTGTTGTAATGAGCGGGGGTAATAAATGAAGAACGGTAAGCTCTCATTGTTGTAGAATCATTATGGTGATTTACTGCATCCTTTGTGTTTCTATAAAAGACCGTTTAGGTGTAAACATGACATGCAGATCTGAATCGGTGTGGTCTAAGTCAACGCTCACAGACCAGATTTTACTTGTTTGTGTTCATGCACTTAGAGTTTGGAGATTGACAACCATATGTGTCCCTGGAGCACAAAACCAGTCTTAAGTAGCACGGGTATATTTGTAGCAATAGCCAAAAATACATTGTATGGATCAAAATGATAGATTTTTTTTTTATGCCAAAAATCATTAGGATATTAAGTAAAGATCATGTTCCATGAAGATATTTTGTAAATTTCTTACCGTAAATATATCAAAACATAATTTTTGATAAGTAATATGCATTTGAGATGCACCGATTGCCATTTTCTTGGCCGATTCTGATTTTCGTTTTTTTTGGTGGCCTGTGGCCTGCCGATACTGATTTTTGTCGATTCTGATTTTCTTTCTATATACTTATAATTGACAGCATATACGAACAAAATATATACTTTTTTTAAAATGCAAAAAATTAGTTACATAATAAATTACTAAACATTACAATTCCCCCATCTGGACAAAGTTACAGATGTTCTCTTACTTAACTCTCAAAATAAAGTGCTCTGTGACTAGAAATAACAATTAACTGAAAAGGAGTTGCTGTATATAACAAAACAGATGTCATTTCCCACTGTTTCTTAAATTGTCATTTTTTCACTTTATTACCTTATTAAATATCATCTTTCACATCAAATTCTTACATTGTTTCAATTAATTCAGTTAGAATAATAAGAAACTGTAGAGCTGATACTATTCAAATGAAATCAGTATCAACAAACTCCATCTTTCCACTGCAGGAAACACAGAAGCTGCATCTGAAGAAGCATTAGATGTATTTACAGACCGTTTGATGAAGCTGCGGTGCCATAAATGCATTTACACTGCAAAATTTCGAATGCATTAAGAATTTTATAAGATTAATGTTTAAAAAAAATTAAAGAAATGTTGGGAAAAATGCAATGATAGTTTTAAATATGAAACCATTTAAAACTGACTGTTTGAATGAGTGAGTCATTTAGTCCTTCATTCAACAGATTCGTTCAAATGGCCGATTCATTCAGAAACAAGGCAAGTGACCACTGTCTTTATGAATGGGTTACTGTATCATTGACTCACTTCATTCGTTCAAAAACGCAGATTCATTCAGTAACAAAACCCTGCTGTGTTGCTCGGAGACACAAAAAAATTCTGCTGTGGCTTTGATTGGAGAAATTGAGCAAAAACAGTCAATATTGTGTCTAAAATGTAAGTCACTTAATTTTAACTTCTTGTTTATTGAACTACTATTGTATAAAATCACATTGCAATTGTGTTGAAACAATTTGGTCGTGCAGTGTTGCGTACCTCAATCATATATTATAAAGTTCTTTTTTATTTTTTTTTTTTTTTTTACTACCGCGGTATGCATCTATAACTTTCACTTGTGAGTTTTTTTGGGTTTTTTTTGTACCGTCAGATTCCAGATTTTCAAATAGTTGTATCTCGGCCAAATATTGTCCTATCCTAACAAACCATACATCAATGGAAAGCTTATTTATTCAGCTTTTTATAAATATCAATTTCAAAAAATTGACCTTTATGACTGGTTTTGTGGTCCAGGGTTCTCCAGTAGAGAAAACAGCTTAAAGGACCTTCTTGCCTACTATCTATATGAACGAATAACCCTTTTCAAGTTGCATTTCCAAGGTTCCTGTGGGTCCTTAAAATGTTTTAAATTCAGTTTGATCCAATTTCATAAAATGCCTTTAAAAGAATATATGCAATATGGCCTAATGTGTTTGTTGAAACTTCAGAAGGCTTTGATTGAAATAAATGTGAGTGCAGTTCGTGGCTCACAGTTTCAGAGCACTTGCAAACAAATGAATAGTGTGCATTTATGGCAAGTGATTGCTTATGATCTACTGCTGATAGATTATGGCAATGTTTACTTTTTGGTATTTATGTTGTTGTGTCTATAAAGTGGTTGTAAGAGTTTACATTTTATCTCACCTTTTTGAATGAGCAGGTATAAGTATTAAGACATTTACATTTATTTGTTAAGCATACACTTTTGTTTTATCCAAATTGACTTGCAAATTAAGGAATAAATCAAGAAATTTATCTTAAAGAGCAGTAACATGAGAAGTGCAGGGCTTAAAGTTCTCCGGCGTGCTGCGTTTGACTGCGTAAAATAGAGAGTTCTACATTTAAAAAAAACTTGTTGATATCACCTTCGAGTTCATGAGTTCGCCTACCAATGGTATGAGAGGAACACAGCTTTCACTCTCAACCAAACTAACATTACTAGCCAATCAGAAGTTTTTGCTCTTATAAACACGAGATGTGCATAATAGCAGAGGAATGGAAAAGAAGCGGCTGCGTCTCGAGCGCGACACATTGAAAAAGCTGCGAGGCGCAGTGGTCAAAGATGTGTATCTAGTGCCATATTTACATAGAAAAGCTATTAAAAAAGCAGTAAACAGCTCAAAATAATCACATCGTCTCCATAAGAACTATATGATTTCCTGAACAAATTTACTGGTAGTTTTGAAAAGGATTTTAATTTACCAGTAGACTGTATGTGTGGAAGGGGCTAAACTCTTCCTCTGCATATTCGGTGAGTTTGGGTTGCTTAACGTTCATCTGGGAAAACTATGCGTTATTTCAATGGATTTGTAACGTAAATAATTTATAAACCTGTGCCTTTTTTACAGTCTGTGGTGCCAGCACAGGAGAATACATCAATATATTTCTAATTATGCGATTGTACATCGCGATTTCAAAATAAAAGCTTCTGACTTTGCATGTGGCCAAATATGAAAATTAAATGGATTTAAGCATTGTTGAATTGCATGAAACATCACCAGGCCGTTGGCGCCCTCTGCAGGTATTTTTATTATAATATATTACATGTGTTTTAACAGTGAAACCATGTAATTAACAGTAAAACCATGTAATTACTTAGTTTTGATACTTTATTTGAATCAATTATTATTGCCTCATCATTAGGTTATATATAAATAGTCATATTAAAGCCTGTTTTTCAGTTCATAATTTTCCAAGTGTATGATACAGCTTTCTTTCTTCAGGACAATCATATATTCATGAAAATAAATCAGTTTGTATAAGGAAAGCAATAACTTTGCCATAGTATCCTTTCAAATGTTAAAGTTGCCACAGTTGCATTCTTTGCATGTGCAGCACTTTCTTTGTACCATTTTGTTTTATTAGTTTATTTATCAGGTAGTTTAATGGAAAATCATTTTCAAATGTTTGTTTGTTTGTTTGCCAAATAACCCCTTATATGTGTCCATCCCCACAACCCCTCACCCCTGGAAAAAAGTTCAGGCTTAGGATTTTTTTTTTTTCCTTTAACCCCTGGAAGTGACTTTTTTTTTTTTTTTTCAAATGTTCTATGCTTTCACTGTTATATCATTGATATTTTGATTACACAATAATCTGTATTTGGCATTTAATTCAACGTAAAACCATCTGGCTTCTCTCTGGGTTTACCCGTCACAGGAAGGAAAGAACATCATTTAGCACATTCAGCATACATTTTACTAGTGTCAATACAATAATGTATTTATTTCCTTTCTTTAAACACATTATCATACCAGCAAAATCCAATCTCAGTCATTTTGCAATTGAATGTATGCTCCAACATGATCAACTAAGTAAAGAAATCTGAAATACAATGGTTTATTTTGAGATTCTTTGTTTTAATTGTATTCATCCAAGTATTAAAAGAAGGTCTTAAAATGAGATTTTAAAACTAAACAGATACCCGGTTTTCTTTTCTCATGATAGAGGTCAATAATGGCCATCGTGCATAATACAGCAAGTCCCCCATTGCACAATTAACCAAATATGTGAACCTGGAAATTCAGGGAGTCTGTTTTCTGGTTATAAAATGCAGTTCTGTATCATTAATAACTAAAGCATATGTGATGTAACCATGTTTAACTCATCTCAAACTGAACCAGTGACTATTCTGCTGCTGCGTGACCATAGCCTATATGTTCCACATTAATCAACACTTCTCTGTGTTGCTGCTTGCCTTCCGGTTTGGCCAGTTGGTTCTAGAGGCTCAGGTTCCAGGCTGCTCCTGGTCTGGTCCTGGCTCAGCAGGGATACCTGTGGTGGCAGCATTGCTAAAAGCTAACACTGTTGGCATTCAGCCCATAGGAAAAGCAGGAGCGGTGCAATTTATCACAGCCTCTGCTCCTATGGGAGCAAGTTTGGTGCCAATCTCTGCTGCACGACTTCTTTCAAAATGTCGATTTAGTATTTAGTAATTGAGAGTCTTACAGACATTGCATTTTGCAAATATGAATTATGAATGGGGTTAATTGTTACTGTTACAGTATATGAATCCTAGCAGTGTCACTCCACATTGTCGCTTAATTGCATCATGAAAAATATGTTTTCTACACTCCAGGTGGATGGAAATGTCAGCACAATATACTGTCAGAATCTGTGCCTGCTGGCCAAGCTCTTCCTGGACCATAAGACGCTGTACTATGACGTGGAGCCCTTCCTCTTCTATGTGCTCACACAGAATGACAGTAAGGGCTGCCATCTCGTAGGATACTTTTCAAAGGTGAGCTAAACCTTTTTTGAGTTGCTTGACAATGTTGAGCAATTTGGGTTTGTTATTAATGCTACTTTTTGCACATTTTTACTGCTTTTGTGGCTTGCTTACAGTAGATGGTTTGTTTGCTTCCTTATGGGTTGATTATACTCCTGGAAAATGTTTACAGTGAATGATTTTTTTTTTTTTAATTAACAGGTTTTTGCCTATTTTGATGGTGAATTGAGGATGCTGTTTAAATAATTTTAAGAACTATATTGACAACTGTGTATGCTGTTCAGTATGGGTAATTCTAAACAGAATATGATCATACCTGACAAATATTTTGTATAGCACATTATGGGTAGATGTGTGTTTGTTACATTTGCCTTAATTTAAAAAAAAAAAATTGTTCCTCCACCCCCCCCCCCCCCCCCCCCCTTTTTTTTATCCCCAGGAGAAGCATTGCCAACAAAAGTACAACGCATCCAAATGCATTTTCCGGCCAATACCAGCGCAAGGGCTATGGGCGATTCCTCATTGACTTCAGTAAGCACTCTGCATTATCTTTTCACTGTTAACTCAGTCTGTGCTCATTTGTTTATTTATTTTTTTGTAAAGAAAATATTTAAGAATTCTGCTCCTTCAGATAGTGTCATTAGACACCGAGGATAAACTGTTATGACTCTCTCTGCAGGTTACCTGCTGTCCAAGAGGGAAGGCCAGCCGGGCTCACCAGAGAAGCCATTATCAGACCTTGGCCGGCTATCATACATGGCATATTGGCGTAGTGTGGTGCTGGAGTGCCTACATGAGATCAGAGATCGACAGCTCACCATCCGCAAACTCAGCAAAGTCACTGGCATTTGTCCTCAAGATATCACAGCCACTTTGCTTAATCTGAATATGCTGGAACAGAGAGGGGACCGGTGAGAGAGAGAGAGATGCTCACAAACTATAATGGCTGTTTTCATTGATTGTACATGGTTTAGTGCTAACACGAAATTAACACTTTTCAGCAAGGATGCATTACATTGATCAAAAGGGATGATAAAGTTACAAAACAGTTCTGTTTCAATTTGAACTTTATATGTATCAGAATCCTTGAAACATTTATTACAGTTTCCACAAAAGTATTAAGCAGCAGAACGGTTTTCAGTATTGATAATAATAATGTTTCTTGAGCAGCAAATCAGCATATTAGAATGATTTCTGAAGGATCATGTGACAATGAAGACTGGAGTAGTGATGCTGAAAGTTCATTATATTCTCAAATATATTAAAGTAGAAAACAGTTATTTTAAATTGTAAAATTTCACCATATTAATTGTTATATCAAAGGCAGGCAGGCTTGGTGAACATAAGAAACTTCTTTCCAAAACATTAAGAAATCTTACTGACCCCAAACTTTTAAACAGAATTGTATATTTGTTACTATTTAGCCGTCTGTATAGCAGTTTTCTGATTTTTGATTTTCCTTTTTTGTTATAGGGTGATTATCCTGCGAAGAGAGAAACTGGTGGCCTCTCACATGGCCCGACTTAAAGCCAAACCTCGGCTCCTTGAAGCTGATCCAGACTGCTTGCGCTGGACACCAGTTATCGTCACCAACACAGTAGTATCTGAAGGAGAAGGGGATGAAGATGAGGAAGAGGAAGAAGGAGAGGAGGGACCTAAAGATGTAAGCAATCTTGACTTATTTTTTTCTAGGGTTAGTGTAGGGGTGTGCGATATATATCGTCTGCGATAATTTGACATTATAGAATATATGGCAAAAACCAAACAAAACATACCTACAGAGTATGTGCAAACATGAAGTCTAGTAGGTTAGGCTTGTGCTTTTTGAGTACGTTCTTTCGCTGCATGTTTCAGTCTATTAAGATGCATTTAGAATGATCACAAATTCAAGATATGGGGGCAGAAAATGTATGTATTTATATAATTTCATGTAGTTAATATCACACGAAAAGTGCCAGTTTTTCACCTCCAAAAATCAGCATGATTACAAATCATACAACAGTTCAATAAACAAGAAGTTAATATTAAGAGACTTACATTTTAGACACCATATTGCCTGTTTTTGCTCTATTTCGCCAACAAAAATAATTCCAAACACAGCCACAGCACTGTTTTGTGTCTCTGAGCAACATGACGGTGTTTCGTTCCTGAATGAATCAACAGTTTAAATGATTCGGTTCAATTGCAATGACTCATTTATTAACAATGATTTGCTGCCACCTACTGGCTTTTTTTTTCATGTTTTAAATTATTTTAAATATCAGTATTCAATGTTTTATGTTTAATATATCAAAACATTATTTATGCATTTGTAATTGCAGGTTAAATGCATTCATGTCTTGCATTAAACAGTGTGTAAATACATTTAAATGCCATCTCAGATGCAGCTTCTGTGTTGATTTCGTTTGCTTGGTAACAGCCCAAATGTCTTTTTATTCTAATTCACCGATTAAATGTAAGAATTTGACTCAAAAGATAATGGACACTTTTAGAAAAAATGGCTTTATAAAGGTAAAAATGCCCATAAAATGTAAAAATCAGTTTAAACTTATTGGAAAAGATTAACTTCTATCAGTGTAAACTAACCACCACACAGAGTATGAAGAATATTAAAAACTTTAGGAGTCAGCAGTCCTTAAGGTACCAGCACAATTACACACTCAGCAAAATATTGTCTAATTATTGTTATCGATAAAGTCACAGAAAATATCAAGAGATTCTTTTTTTGTCAATATCGCACACCTCTACTTGATGTATTTTTATAGGTTCAGTGGATAAAGTATGCAGTGTTTATGATGTGTACCAGTACATACTGAAGCTCTGTACTCTGCATTTCTTCTATAGATCAAGCCCAGCCACAAAAGCTCCCCACTCTCTTGGCATATGAAAGGGGAACGGGAAAAGGAGGACGAGAAAAAGAGCTTCCCAGCGTTCCCAAAAAACCAAAGTTCTCCCCCATCCTCGTCTGTCTGCAACAGTGTTCTCAGTCCTGAACGTTCTTCCCTTTTTCTTACGGCTAATGGGGAGCGCAGGGGACCTGGCCGCCCTCCCAAAAACTGGTTATGGGGCAAAGTGAAGGATGCACCGCGTACAGGACCAGGTCGACCCCGTAAACTAAGGCCCCCAGAAGAGGAGGAGGAGGATGATGATGAAGAGGAGGAAGAAGATGAGGAGGAGGAGGAGGAGGAGGAGGAGGAGGATGAAAGAACTGGCATTAATAAAGGGACAACATCACCAACGCTCTTGGCCTTAGAAAATGAGCCTGACTCCACATCAGCCTGTCCCTTGGAGGCTTCTAGGCACCCCGCAATTCCTCAATCACGCAGCAGAGGGCGGCCCCCGCGGAAAAAGCGGGGCCCAAAACGCAGGCTTAGTGAGGAGCCTGAAGATGACCTGCCATCATTGCCTCACACCACAAGGCTGAGTGAACCCGCACCAGCCTTCATCAGTGAGAGCAGTGAAGATGAGGATGAAGATGATGAGGAAGAGTTAAGGACTCGTTCGCCACCTGTCCTCACCAAGCCCACGTTAGGGCTTAAATGCAAGGTATGACACGTTTTTAATATAGATCTTAATGTCAGTAAAATCTATGAAAACTTTTTTTGTAGTTTTGCACTGCATTTAGTGTTTTTGTCTTGTTTTCTAGTATAAATATCTAAAAATTGACTTAAGATACTATGTCTTGTTTTCTGAAGAAATTATCAAAATTTTGTTAGTTTTTGCTTAAAACAAGCAAAAATATCTGCCAGTGGGGTAAGAAAAATAATCTTTTTCTTTTTCTTTGTTTTAAGTAAAAAAAACAAAATTTAGAATTTTTTTTTTTTTTTTTTTTTTTTTTAGGAAACAGGACTTGATATACGTAATTTTACTTGTCAAGTAAATGCATCTTGATTCAAGAATGTTTAGATATTTATACTAGAAAGCAAGACAAAAAAATACTAAGTAAGAAAATCATTTTTTGCAGTGTGTAGGCTAGAAAGACCTGGAAATAAAAATAAGTTGTGGCTTATTCTAGAATTTTCTTTGCTTTTCTCCCCTTTAGTCTCAGAAGTCCTTGCGAAAGCGGCGTATACGTCAGCGCAGCCATCCCCACAGCAGTGTCGTTACAGAGACCATCTCAGAAACAACTGAAGTTCTGGATGAGCCATTTGTTGATTCCGATTCTGAAAGGCCTATGCCCAGACTAGAAGAGGAAACTCCATTTGGCAACCCTCTCCGACGCTACTCGGCAGCCCGCAAACACATGGGGCCTGCCCCAAAAAGCATCAGCAGAGGCAGTCTGACTGAATCAGAGGAAGACGGTTAGTACACCTGATAGGGGTGGGAATTTTTTCTGTATCTTACGATTCGATTAAAAATCAATTCTCGATTTTTAATCACGGTTCACAATTTTATCAAATTTTTTGTGCACACTGGACATCAAACGCACAGGATTTTGATACAAAAACACACCAGTCTATAGTATGGGTAATCCTGACTCAGTGTTTCCTAGTAACTTCCTAATAAATCAAAAATAATTTACACTTCCCATTAGGGATGTGCCCGAATCCGAATACTGTGTTTGGAAATGTTGTGTACTATGGTACTCCTAAAGGGAATAAATACGAGATGGGAGGAAAAATATATATATATATGACCCTGGAGCACAAAACCAGTCATAAGTAGCACAGGTATATTTGTAGCAATAACCAAAAATACATTGTATGGGTCAAAATTATCCATTTTTCTTTTATGCCAAAAATCGTTAGGATATTAAGTAAAGGTCATGTTCCATGAAGATATTTTGTAAATGTCCTACTATAAATATATCAAAACTTAATTTATGATTAATAATATGCATTGCCAATTTTAACTGAATTTGGACACATTTAAAGGTGATTTTCTCAGTATTTTGATTATTTTTTTGCACCCTCAGATTCCAGATTTTCAGATAGTTGTATATTGTCCTGTCCTAACAAACCATACATCAATGGAAAGCTTATTTATTCAGCTTTCAGATGATGCATAAATCTCAATTTCGAAAAATTGACCCTTATGACTGGTTTTGTGGTCCAGGGTCACATATTTCAATGCTATCTCTCTCAATTATGTCGTTGGGTAATTATACTGTATATAAATTGCAGACATCAGGGAGCTGTTATTATTATGCAGGGCATTGAAATCTTTTGAATGTGCGCACACTTTTTACTTTCACTTTTGAGATTTGCGATCACATGTACTCTGTGTATACTACAGAGTGGCAGTACTTACCACACATTTTACATGATTAGATGTTTGTCAGTGGTGCACAGAATCTGTAAATCATTCGCCATTGTGCTATCAGTCATCTTTCCTTACTCTGTTTATGTGGCAAGTGAAATTTTATGTACTGAAATATAACAGGCAACTGTTAGCAAGCTGCTAACCCTGTTCCTTTAGTGGCTCTGTAGAACATGTTCATTTTCCGTGCCTTTATGAATAAACGCTCTAGCAGTTGAGTTCTGCCTTTTTGTTCTGACAACATCATATTATTATTATTATTATATATTATATAATAATATATAAAATCGATTTCAGAAATTTGTGAATCAATGTGAATCGCTAGAAGACTGAATCGCGATTCATATGTGAATCAAGTTTTTCCCCCACCCCTACATCTAAGGATGCTTGCTGTGGTTTTATATGTGCAATCTTGAAAGTTATGTGTGATGATTGCTCTAATTGTGTGATTTCAAAAATTGCTTCTCTTCTGTTCAGATCCAACTCCTGTACTGAAGCCAGTTGCTGTCCTGAGAAGACCTGAACCTACAGAGGCCTCACAGAGAACAGGGGCAACAGCTGAGATGCCTGAGGTCCCAGTAAAAAGGAAGAAAGGCTGGCCTAAGGGCAAGAGTCGCAAACCCCTCCACTGGAAGAAGCGTCCAGGCAGAAAGCCTGGTAGTGGAGTCGGTCAGACAGCTGAAAACAGTCTAGCAGATCCATCCTCAGAGGACCCTCCACCCCCAAAGATCAAAATGAAGCCTGGAAGGAAACCTCGCAGCTATTACCTGCAGCGGGCCCAAGAGGAAGCAGCCAGACAGGAGTTTGAACGAAGCCGATTAGCTCCGGAGCAGCTAGACAATTCAACACTGGAGGACAAAACCTGTAAAAGGACAGCCAGAGCCTTAACATCAGACCTCAGTCCTGAGAAACAGAAAGACTCGGAAGAGGAGGACGATTTCCTTCAAGACTTCAGAGAACCATCCAAACCCAAAAGACGAGGTCGGCCTCCAAAAAATGGAAACCTCCCTCCTCCTGTACCCAAACCTCCTTCTGTGTCTGAGCCAGAAGAGGAAGATGAAGAGGAAGACCGACCATGGTCAGTTGAGAAGATCAGCCGTCCGCCTTCTCGTACCATGTCGCAATCTTCCAGCACCAGAGTCTCTCAAACAAGAGCTGAGGAGGATGAAGAGCGCGACGATGAAGATTGCGATAACGGGGTTAATCGTAGAACAGCAGCAACACCAGGATCAGGAAGCCGCCGCAGCGATGATCACGATGCAGACGACGAAGGAGACGGTCGTCTCGAAGAGAAAAGTGACAGCGGCAGTAGCAGTAAAAGAAGAAAAGGCCCAGACTCTGAAGATGATGTGGAGGAGCAAGAAGATGAAGAAGAGGAGGAACCATCATCACCCGCTCGCTCTCCTCCCGTAAAAGAAGAACCCCAAAGCAGTGAGGGTTTTTTAGACATACAAACAAACGTGGAAAGGGATTATGTCAGCAAACAGGAAGAAGTTGAGGATGAGGAGGAGGATGCAGAGGAAGTACAGGAGGTGAAAACAAACTCCGCTGAAACGGATGAACGCCGTCGACGCGAGCAGGAGGAATCTGCCGCAGCCGCAGCAGCTGTGGAAACGGTAACAGCCATCGCGGTTCCTTCTGAACCATTAGACATACATCCTTTACACGTTGAGGATAAGACCGTTCTTATGATGGCTGAGCATTCACACCAGCATCCTGAATTCAAAGATGACTTGAGCCACCAGCAACACTCGCATCACCACAATAGCGAGCTGGATTTGGAAACTGTACAAGCTGTTCAGTCACTTACGCAAGGCGAAGCCCAAGAAGAGGATGCAGAGTCTCACGGAGCTTACCAAGACTGTGAAGAAACGCTAGCTGCCTGTCGAACTCTTCAGAGCTACAGTCATGGTGAGGGAGAAGAAGAAACACTAGCTCTGGTTGAGGATTGTGGAGCATCTCAAAACAGTCCAATGCCTAATCCACCAATGCCTCCGTTACCAAACCAGTCTGTCCGTTCAGTCAACAGCCCAGGAATGACTCCCGGTCCTATGGAGCCTGCACCCGGAGTGCTTGGTCCTACAGGAACTGGAGGAGGAGCAAGTGGAGGGTATACCCAAATAACCCCAGAGCATCCCAGCTCTCTATCAGCTCCCTCACTGCAAAACATGGAGACTTCTCCTGTGATGGATGTGCCATCTGTTTCTGATCATTCACAACAAGTAGTGGACAGTGGGTTTAGTGATCTGGGCAGCATTGAAAGCACTACTGAAAACTATGACAATCCTAGCAGCTACGACTCAACGATGGGCGGAAACGGGGGAGGGAATGGAAGTAACGGAGGAGGCATGTCTGCAGCCGCTGCAGCAGCAGCGGTGGTAGCATCTTCATCATCTTCCTCCTCAAGTTCAGCAACACCTTCATCATCATCTTCACAAGGCAACAGCTGCTCTTTCGTCTCCACTTCTGGACTGACAACCTCCAGCGCTCAGATTGCAATGGGCAGCTGTAGCCTTATCCAGCAAGCTGGGCCTGGACCAACCAACGGAGGTGGTGCTAACAACCCACAACCTCCTCCTCCACCTCCTCCTCCTTCCGCTAGCACTCCAAGCTGCGGAATAAAGTCTCCGCAAGGCTGCGTCATCGAAAGACCGCCGAGTGCAAGCCAGCAGCAGCAGAAGAAAGTCTCGCAACCGACTCAACAGCAAAACCCTCAACCGCAGTCGCAGCCTCCACCTTCCGCTCCTCCACCTCCTCCGCCTCAACAGCAAGCACTCTCGCAATGCAGCATGGGAAACGGCTTTGCTTCAACACCGATGATCATGGAGATTCCTGAAAGTGCGGGCAGCGGCGGCGGAGGCAGGAGTTTGTATGACCGGATGGGTCAGGATTTTGGCACTGGTGGATACACACAACACTCTGCTTCTTTTAGTTTAGCTAAACTCCAGCAGCTAACCAACACCATCATGGACCCCCATGCCATGTCTTACTCACACTCGGCTGCGGTCACATCATACGCCACAAGCGTTTCTCTGTCAAACCCTGGCTTGGCGCAGCTTGCGTCTTCTCCGCATCCACCTTTGCCCCAGGCTCAACCCACTATGACCCCACCTCCAAATTTAAGCTCTGGCTCCATGAATCTCGGTTCTCCTTTGATCCAGTGCAACATGACTGGTGCTAACATTGGATTGCCTCCTCCTCCGCATACACAGCGGTTGCAAGGCCAGATGGCAACAGTCAAAGGCCACATTTCAATTCGCTCCAAAGCCTCTCAAATTCCTACAGGCTCTCCTCACCAGCAGCAGTTGTACAGCCGAAGCTCTGGAGCAGTGACCATGCAAGGCTCTCCGCGAACTTTAGCGGTGCAACGTGGCATGATGACAAACCTCATGCCCACACCTGCTGCTTACAACTCCATGAACATGAATCCGCTCAATGCTGCAATGTCAGCTGGTTACCGCATGCCACAGCCTATGATGAACAGTGGGTATCATAGTAACCCGCCTTATATGAACCAGCCGGCCCAGTACCCCATGCAAATGCAAATGGGAATGATGGGAGGCCAGGCTTATCCGCAGCAGCCTATGCAGCCCAATCATCATGGAAACATGATGTACACAGGCCCCTCGCACCACAGCTATGCTGGCGTCCCCAAACAGTCGCCTTACATGAGCAGATGAGCAGCAGAGAACGAGCAGAGAGAGACGTTTTCCCACTGGATCTCTATTTTATCCATTTGTATCCACCCTCCAAAGTCTGGGCGAAAAAGCAACAAGATGAGCTTGGTGGAGGAGGAAGAGGACATAGAGACTGCGACGATTTCTTTTCCTTTCTAAATATGTTGTCGTCAAGCTCTGTTCCTTTTAGGTTCATTTCCCGATTGCCTGAGCTGACAGAGTTGGGGAGATGATCTAATAGACCTTTATTGTGGCAAGTGTCATGCTCCCCTGTGTGGACCAACAGGGGTTGGTTTCCACCGAAACGTCCGCCACTGAGACAGAAGCGGCGACGCATCAAAGCAGCTACAGGGGAAGTGGACCTAAACTTTTCAAACTGAGAAACAAATGCATTTATGTTGTTATTGAACATACATCGAATCATGCACACAATTGTTCAATTGACATAGGAAGCCTTACCTAAAAAGAGACAAAATAATTGTAGATGGACTATTTTTTTTTCTTTTTTCTTTTTTATTATTATATTATTATTATTATTTACATGTTCTCGTTTTTTTCAATGACTGTTGAAATGCTTGTGTTTCGGTCTGACCTTCTCATGCTTTATGTGTGTGGCTGTTCTGGACAAAGTGATTCACGCTCGCTCGCTCATACGCTCATGAACACATTCACTCACACAGAGCTCTATAGCCACTTGCTTGGAGGCGCACAAGGCGTCTGAGGTATCTGTAAATCGGTGTCTTCCCAGTACAGAATCGTGTGTCCCCAAACGTAACAGTGGCCCAAACGGACGTCTGATTAAAAATGACCATGCATCCATAAACTGGACTAAACCGAAGTCCTTGGAAACTAGTTAATGTAAATATTCTGGTACTACCTGGTTCACAGCACAGAAATCACAGAAAACCAGTACACACACTTTCACAAACACTCCACAGATGTCAGTAGAGGGTGCAGCAGTCAATAGCGGGAAGGTGTTTAATTTTATACTACGAAGTGCAGCGTCCACTTAACGTTGAAGGGGTAAACCACAAGAGCATTGCGACTGATGCCTCCTGAATTAGGCCTTACTGCGGCACCAGTAAGTAGCGCTCCTCGTTCTCCAGCTGATCATGCGGTAGTGATGTTAGCTGTTAGCCGCGAGAGGGAGTTGTACAAATAAGTAGATCCGTGTCTGCAATGCACACACGGACAAACGAACACTCATACCCAGGATAAAGGTTAAAGTGCATGATGTCCTGAGATGGTTACTGTTTTAGGACAACGGGCAGAGAATTTCTTAATGTTCCAGTATTCATTGTCAATATGAGGAATCTTTCTCAAAGACCTGACGTTTCATATATTATTTGTGCGCTTTTGTTTTTCTGAATTTTATCAGACTGGGCAGCTTTCTTTTATGACAAGCTGACTCTTTTTGACTTTAGAAGACTTATTGTAGAGATGTTTTTTCTAAAATATAAAAAAAAAAATTCTGACATGGATATTGGTACTGTCATTTTTTTCACTTCTGTTTCAGGAAAAAACAATGCATATTTTTTAGCTCGACTCTTGGGGTAATATTATTAAGAAATTCAAAACTAAAAAAAATTACAACTCACTTTTAGTGAATTTAAGATGCCTTTAACCTTTCCATTCCATCTCATCTCTAGAGTTTTCTATCTTTGTGTAGTATATTAATGCTATTTTAAAACAAAAGGAAAAAACAGATATCTAAAGGTCACTTAGCGTTATTTTCTTTCTTTTTTTTTTTTCTTGGTTATTGTGCGTGTATAGGACAACTTCCTTACATCTATGAGGCATGTAAAAATGAGCTCAGTATATTTCTGTCTGTTTATATTGCTTACCTTTTCGTATACTTTGTTATTGTACATGGTGAGTTGTAAGCTAAGAGAGAGCCTGGTAGCCGGCGAAAGAGAGAGAGCCAAGCTGGGGCGCTCGCTGACGGTCGGAAGCGTCCACCTTCCACTCCTCTCTGTTTTGTCCTTGTATGTATTTCCATTTATTCGTTTCTTTCTTTTTTTTCTTTTTTTTTTTTTCTTAGCAAGTACTTTCAAAGAACTCTGTACATTTTAACATGAAACAAAAATAAATTATGTTGAGCCATTTCACTTGTTATTGTATTTCTTGAAAAATCTCTAAAGCAATTTTTAATTTGCTTGTTTTAAAATTCATACCACTCTATCAAAGCCAGTGCATGGACAGAACATCTGTTTTAAACTGAACAATACCTTGTTTGACTGGAAAGACTATTTCTAGACATTTGAGAAACATTGAAGTTGTATATGCAACTAAACTAACTTTTCACCCCTGTTAAATTGGCCCTGTGAGCTTCCGTCAGATCGTGTGATTTGTTCACGTTTTGAAAGCTGGCTAATGCAACAAACTGCTCTTAATGCAGTCTTGTAAATGAGTAACAACTGATCCATTCGACAAAATAGATGTTTTTTCCCTATTTTTATTCTTTTTACAATTGATTTCTTGGAGATCCTAAACATTCTATCAGAAAATTGTGCAATCTGCAGCTCAATTTAAAAATTGTACAATGCTGTGATATAGCCTTTGCATTTAAAAATAATAATAATAAATTAACAGGGTTGAATGTTTTACAGTTTACTAGCCTTGTATTAGAAATGCATCATTTTGTGCTGATTGTTCTACAGATAACCAGTTTAATAATAGTTTATTATTGGATACAATTGTTGCAACAATGTTTTAGATATGAACTTAAATGTTCATATTTAATAACATTGTTAAACAATCCTAAGCAGGGATTCATACTGTACTGTAAAATACTGTGATGCCTAAATTCACGTAGCATATTAAACATTTCATTTCTAGTGTTTTTGATTTATTCATATTTTGACCATTTTATTTATCAATCATTGGTTATCTGACAGATTTTTAATTGGAGAATCCCTAAAGTGTACATTATTTTAAGTACAGTGGTAGTTACAATGGTAACTGTTGTAGCATAACCTGAGGATGCAACTTAAAGTCTTTTGAATAAAATATGACTTACTGGAATTAGATTTATTATAGTATATAACAGTTATCTATATAGACAGAGAACAAATACAAAATACAGTCTTTTGCTTCCATATAATACATGGATTAAAAAAAAAATAACATGGATATGGACAGGACAAACAGCATCTTTGTGGAGACCAAAATGTATTTTTTATTTTTTTGATGTGCAAAGAAACTGCCTGTGATAACAGGACACACATAAGACACACACACGGCAGTTTTGAGGACAAACTACCTTGAGCCAATAAAACAACGCTGTGCAGTGACGTTTATTGGCCACTGTCCAATGAACTTCGAGTATTACAGTCCCATTTGCTTCCGCACTAAATACCAATTATATGTGGAGTGGGCGGGTCCACGTTCTAGACGTAATCTGCCATTGGTTAGAGCGAGTGTCAATCATATTTTCTCGTCTCAAAATAACGGAGACGGAAGCGACATTTCTGGTTCTGTCAAATTTAAAAAAAAAAAAAAAAAATCCTGGGAAGTGGCAGGGAAAAAAACACACAAATATCGTGAGTATTGATTTATATTTACAATATAAGCATTCACACCCAAAGAAAAAGAAACGCGGTGAAAATGCGGAATGAATGAACCCTTTTAGGGTAACTTAGCTTGTCACAAGACAGTCCTGTGATGCGAGAGAGGGGAGGAGAAAACATTAACACGATGCCGATGATGATGAGACTTCATTCGAGCTGACTGCTCTTTTAAAACACTATTCTTCTCTCCGGTAACCGGATAGGGATGTAGAATAACAAATGAGGCCTATCGGTTACCCGTGAAGATTGCTATTCTGTTATTGCCTGAACGATTCAAGACCAAGCAGGCTTCAGATCTGCATTAATCCGCGATCTAATTTGGTCATTTTGTGCTTTACGTTTTCTTACTTTGTTTTTCCAGCTGTCAAGATGATACACAGCCTTTTCCTGGTGAACGCGTCGGGGGACATCTTTCTGGAGAAGCACTGGAAGAGTGTGGTCAGTCGATCCGTTTGCGATTATTTTTTCGAGGCCCTGGAACGCGCCACGGAACCGGAGAACGTTCCTCCGGTGATCCCGACCCCGCATCACTACCTCATTAACGTGCTCCGCCATCGCATCTACTTCGTGGCCGTCATCCAGAGCGAAGTGCCTCCTCTGTTTGTCATCGAGTTCCTGCATCGTGTGGTGGACACCTTTCAGGTTTGATGTTTTTATATTGTATGTTTTTTTGTTTTTTTTCTCATTTACCATGGTGTAGTGATGGTAATAGCGTTTGCTTTTATATTTACCATAGTGGATAAAAAGTAAAGTAGCTGTACCATGGTAATATACTTAGTGTTACTTCGAAATATACCATGTCCAATGCAACACAATGGTGTTTTTAGTCCTTTTTCAAAGTGCACTTCAAGGTAATTGAATTATTACTATGGTAAATTTATTAAAATGACATGGTATTGCTGTGGTGCCCTGTCCAAAACTTTTAATTTCATGGTATGGTACATGCTTCTAGGATTTAGTACATTAATAGGATCCGTATTGTATGTCAGTCCCATGCACCACACTACTTAGATGTGTATCATTGTATGTTTTGCTTTTTGAAAGTGTATTTGCAGCTGCTGTCATTAAAATAATTACAGTACCATAGTATAGATCATTGTACTGAATGATTATCTTATTTGTGTACTTTGGCATTTATATTGCACTCCAGGGGACTTCAAAGAATACCATGTTATTAAAATGATACACTTCTGTTCAAAAAGGAAGTCTCTTGTTCTCATCAAGGCTGCATTTATTTTATTATTTTAAAACAGTAAAAACAACAACAAAAAAACACTATGCATATTCATAGACCATGGTATTTACACAGTAGTTTAGAGAATAAATACACTAATAATACTATGATACATGTCAAATATCATGTTATTAATGTTGCATTCAGTGTTACGGCATAGTATTTTTGTAAGGACTTTGATAGCCACCATTGCAATGAAAGTAATTAAAGGAAATGACGTGAAGTTTAGCTACTGTAATATAATATTTTATAAAAACCATACTATGTGCATGGTACTCAAAGGTACTTGCAAGAATACAAATGAATTACCATGGTACATGAACTACCGATCTGTTTTATAAAATATTTTGTATTGACGTTTTACTGAATTTAATATAAAGCATTACCTCATAGTGCTACCATTTCAAAGCATTATTTCCGAAAATGCTCTGTTTTTCACTTCAGGATTATTTCGGGGTTTGCACAGAGGCAGCTATTAAAGACAATGTTGTTGTGGTGTATGAGCTGCTGGAGGAGATGCTGGATAACGGCTTCCCTCTGGCCACCGAATCAAACATCCTCAAAGAGCTCATTAAACCTCCTACTATCCTGCGCACAGTGGTCAACACCATCACAGGTATTCTGTTTTAGCTTGTGGTTTATTAAATATCGACCAGCTTTTGAATCCATAAGAGTATTTGTGACCACAAAACCAGTCATAAGGGTCCATTTTTTTTAAATTGAAGGCTGAATAAATAAGCTTTCCATTGATGTATGGACATTAGGATTAGGATAGGACATTATTTGGTCGAGATACAACTATTTGAAAATCTGGAACCTGAGGGTGCAAAAAAATCTAAATATTGAGAAAATCGCCTTCAAAGTTGTCCAAATGAAGTTCTTAGCAATGCATATTACCAGAAGTGGGGGTCACATATGTTCAAGTCTCAAGCAAGTCTCAAGTCACAGAGCAAAAAAATCAAGCAAGTCAAGTCGAGTCCTGCTAAAGATCAAGTCAAGTCACAGTACCAAACAGGAACAAGTACAGTATCTCACAGAAGTGAGTACACCCTTCACATTTTTGTAAATATTTTATTATATCTTTTCATGTGACAACACTGAAGAAATGACAATTTCTTTGCTACAGTGTAAAGTAGTGAGTGTACAGCTTGTATAACAGTGTAAATTTGCTGTCCTCTCAAAATAACTCAACACACAGCCATTGATGTCTAAACTGCTGGCCACAAAAGTGAAAGAAAGTTTGGCCAATTATTACTCCCATTATGACAATTCTTTTTTCAACATGCTGTCCCAACACCAACACATTAATATGCAAATTAGATACAGTGTATAGATACACTGAAAACCAGTTTATGGAAATTTTTACACACATATTGCATAAAACAAAACAGTGAATCAAATCATTTTGTTATATATTTTATAACATAGTTGAGAATCATCCTTAAACAAAGTTTGGCTTAAAAAAAATCCTGAAACCTAAAAATTGATTGGTGATTAAAAAAAAAAAAAAATCCCATTGTTTTTGCCTTTTTTGATGTCTATTCATGCCATTTTAATTTTAGGAAAACTGAGTCCTAGTGTCCTCTACAGAGGACATAGAATAAAATATGAATAAAATATAATTTTTCAAAAATGTTATTACATTTTTTTTCTTCTGCTCTAAACATTGTACTGACATGAAGAAATAGTAAATTCAAAAAGCTTCTTTTTTCTGGGTCTCAGGAGGATATACTCCAACTAAATGATTCTATTTTTCTTCCGGTATAGTATCGAGCCTGTTACAGTATTTTCTCTGCTGATGCATCTCAGCATGTGCCTTAACGTCCTGTTAACAGACTTTGTGATATTTCCACACAAATTACATTTTAAAATGACTGCTGTTTGTTTACAAGTCTGGAATAGAGATCGGGTAAAATAAAACTAAAAGCTGCTCAGATTTATGGCTGGTGGACCTTACATTCCTTACTTTTTGAAGTGGCGACATCATGGCTTTGTAAATGCATACAGCAAATCTCCTTTTATGAATATGGTCTGTTTCGAAGTGTTTATATCCAAAAGAAAACATCTGGGAGATTCTCTTACTTTCTGTATTTGGCGCGCTGTAACTCTGTGCTTGTGCAGCGTCATGATCATAAACTGCGCAGACTCATCACTGGTGCCGCTGATTCTGTGTCTTGCATTTTGTTTACCAATATAAGTCGCAATTATTTATTACTAAAAAAATAATTTACAGTTGTTATAAAGGCAAGTCATGAAGTTCAAGTCAAGTCCCAAGTCCAAGTCAACATTTTCTTTATGTAGTCAAGCAAGTCACAAGTCCTTAAATTTGCGACTCAAGTCATGTGACTCGAGTCCCCCACCTCTGCATATTACTAATCAAAAATGAAGTTTTGATATATTTACGGTTGGAAATTTACAAAATATCTTCATGGAACATGATCTTAATATCCTAATGATTTTTGGCATAAAAGAAAAATGGATAATTTTGACCCATACAGTGTATTTTTGGCTATTGCTACAAATATACCCCAGCGACTTAAGACTGCTTTTGTGCTCCAGGGTCACATTTTATTCTGTGTTGTTCTGTGCACAGGAAGCACTAATGTTGGCGAGCAGCTTCCTACAGGTCAGCTGTCAGTGGTTCCGTGGCGGCGCACAGGTGTCAAATATACCAACAATGAAGCTTATTTTGATGTGGTGGAAGAAATCGATGCTATCATTGACAAATCAGGTAGATCTGATAATAGTTTACAGGTCTAATCATAAATTGCTGATCTCTCTCTCTCTCTATATATATATATGTGTGTGTGTGTGTATATATATGTGTGTATATTTTCTCCCTAAGGTTCCACTATCACAGCAGAGATTCAGGGAGTGATAGACGCTTGTGTGAAACTCACAGGAATGCCTGATCTCACCTTGTCATTTATGGTAAATCTGAACATCTTTTCTAAATAAAAGCTTGTTTTGCTTAAGTCCTGAACAACTATATGCATTAGCATGACATGCAGTAAAGGCGTTGTTATTCATAAATACAACTATTACAATTATTTTTGTTAGATGAAATAGTCATAATGAAATAAAATAAAATATAAATATTACATGGAAAAACATAAACCTATTTTATTTCAGTTAGTTGCCAAGACAACATTTTTAATTTTCATTTAAGTTTTTTTTTACTAAAACAGTTACTAAAATGACAAAAACTAAAATAAAAAATAAATAATATATAATTAAATATTTAAAAAATAAAACTAATTAAAATGAAAAAGCATGTAACAAAAATATTAAAATGTAACCTGAAAATAGCTAATTAGTGGCTAAAATGCTCATTCACAATGTGAATATTATAATAGTTTATACTAACACTAATTTGCAGGCCCACAGCTGGAAGACATCTTTACCTTTAAAAATGGCTATTCAATTCTTTCTGTGTTGAACATTTTTATTTTTACATTTATGCATTTGGCAGAATTTGCATCTATGCATTTGAATTTGCAATTATGCAATGAGGGACAAATTACTAACTGCACTTTGAAGTTCAAGTTTACATTCCTTTCTTTATTTTTTATTCCTGCATCTTTGATTCCGTAGAACCCTCGACTCCTGGACGACGTCAGCTTCCACCCCTGTGTCCGGTTCAAGCGTTGGGAGGCCGAGCGAATCCTGTCCTTCATCCCTCCAGACGGAAACTTCCGCCTGCTGTCCTACCACGTCAGCTCTCAGAAGTGAGGACCTCCAGCATATGAGCTTCAGGATTAGTAACTCACAGTGGGGAAACAACAGAAATAGTCCCTATGAGATTTTCACAGCAGTGGGAAAATCTCGGGAATCCCTTACTAATATTAGTCATTTTATTCTGTTTGTTGGTATCTTTTTAATTATAGGTCTGGTGTATAATATATACACCACCATTCAAATTTTGGGGTCTTTATGGTTTTTTGGAAAAAGAAAACAAGTTTCTTATGCTCATCAAGGTTGCATTTATTTGATAAAAATACAGTAAAAACACTAATATTGGGGAAAGTTATTGCAATTTAAATTATTCTGTTTCAGTATATCTTAAACTGTAATTTATTTCTGTGATCAAAGCTGAATTTTCTGCATCATTACTCCAGTCTTCAGTGTCACATGATCTTTCAGTAATCATTCTAATATGCTGATTTGCTGCTCAAGAAACATGTTGAAAGCAGTTGGGCTGCTTCATATTTTTGTGCAAACTGAGATGTGTTATTTGTATATTTATTCATTTATTTTCTCAGAATTCTGTGATGAATGGAAAGTTCACAAGAACAGTTTTTTTTTGTTTGTTTGTTTTTTTGCTTTACTGTCACTTTTGATCAATTTAATGAATCCTTGATCAATTTTTTTTTAATTGTACTGACCTCAAGCTTTTGAACATTAGTATGCATGCTTGTGCTTATGTTATTTTGCAATATAATGTATAGTTCCACCTGTGATTGCTGTGTTGTTCAGCCTGGTGGCCATCCCGGTGTATGTGAAGCACAACATCAGCTTCAGAGAGGGCAGTTCTCAAGGTCGCTTTGAGCTCACCCTCGGCCCCAAGCAGACTATGGGTAAAGCGGTGGAGTCAGTCCTGGTGAGCAGTCAGCTGCCCCGCGGCGTCCTCAACGCCAACCTCAACGCCTCACAGGGAACCTACACTTTTGACCCCGTCACCAAGGTGAAGAAGCATTTATTGTTCTCTGTGTTCATTGTTTTTGATTGGTTCTGATGTTCAACTGAGAACAGACTAGATTGGATTTTTTATTTGTACAAAGTCTTTTAAAAGTCAGCGTTGTCAAGTCTGATATTTTCCCCCATGCATAAAGGTCTGCAGTTTATTTTCACACATGAAGCTAGGAAGTTCCCTGCAATCAACTGATAATAATTAGTTGAGTGATGACAAAAGTTAAATGCATAAATAGCATTTTTTTCTACCTTTTGACTGCAGTGCATAGCAAAATACAGTAGTCAACATTTGAAGTGGATCAAAAAAGCTCATCAAAGTTGTCCTAAGACATGAACGGGTGTTGTTTTGGTTTTAGGACAACTTCAAATGCTGACTACTGTATAATGTTGTTAGTACACGCTTCAATCTTCTGATTTAGTTTGATGTGAATGTTTAACTGGTGGTAGCTGTGTACTGATGTTGCAGTGACTTGTTATTTGCAGCTTTTGTCGTGGGATGTGGGTAAAATAAACCCCCAGAAACTGCCTAGTTTAAAAGGATCTATGAGTCTCCAGACTGGAGCCTCCAAACCTGATGAAAACCCAACAATCAACATCCAGTTCAAGATTCAGCAGCTGGCCATTTCAGGTACCATAGATCAGACTTCACATAGGACATAACGTGGTGACCCAACGCATTACCAAGATAGTAGAATAACAAAAATCATAAGTATAATACATTTCTGAATGCATTTCAGCCCCACGCGTTGTATTCAAACAGCAACGGTTAAGGATTACACGTTTAAAAAAAAAAAAATGCTTAGGCTTTCAGTTCCAATCTAATTCCAGATGTTTTGAGTATTACTTTATTATGCGCCGTAGAATTCGCCACATGGGATATGAAATGTTTTGCATTCAAATATATAATTAATCTATTAATATACCACATTTGTTTCAGGTATCCTGGAGATTTTCTTCTATTAAAATAAATGTGAATTTTCACAGCTGACCTTCAGTCAGTAAATTGTTACTTTAATCTCCCACAGGCAATGTAATAAAGCACAATTGTGCATATGAATGAGGAATTGAAAACGTTTGTCAATTGTATTATGTGGCCAGGAGATGGAGCTGTTTTGATGTGGAAACAGATGGTTTGAGCAGCTGTGCATGTAACATGGTACTGTAGGATGGAGCAATGCAAGCTCGCTTTGACTGGTCATTGATTTAGTGCTTTAGCAGTCACAGACTTTCCCCAAACACTCTCTTGTGCCAAATACACACCTGTTTTGCGACTGACATGTTTGCTTTCTGCTTTCTCACCCAACAGGTCTGAAAGTAAATAGGTTGGACATGTATGGCGAGAAGTACAAACCTTTCAAAGGCATCAAATACATGACCAAGGCCGGCAAATTTCAAGTCCGAACGTAGACGACCTCGTTCTTCTTGCATTCCAAAATGAATTGGTTTACGGCGAAATGGGGATGAAGAAAAGAGAGGGAACACGTTTGAGTAAATACATGTCCTTTGAAATGCATTTCAGGATCAATTCAGGAAAATGTACGATAAGACTGTCAGCCATTAATGGCAGCATAAGACTTCCAGAGAGATTATGTTGTTGTTATTAACACCATCAAAATGTGCTTCTACAGGTCCACCCAAGTTAAAGGGACAGTACCTACATTTTTGTCAGTTTTATTTGCAGCTTCTCTGGATTACGGTTGCTCTCCTCTTACTTACTTGATTTCTTATCATCAGTTTTATAACTGTCCTTCACACTGTATCCTCACGTTTTTGATTCTCATTTCTTCATGAGATTGAACTGCACTGTTACGTATTGATCTGTGCTCTCCTCCTCTGAGAAGTGAGGTGATAGGTGACTCATTTCTGCATTGCAGAACAATAATCTTATATTACCATTACAGACTGACTTCGGCCTCCGTCCCCAATGATTGTGTGCAAAGTAAACCATTTTCAAATGTTTAAATGGTTAAACACTGAACTTTTTCTTTTACTGGAGTATTTTGACAGTATACATCTTTTGTTGTAATGTTATTGAAATGTGTTTCTTTTACTATTTATTGCCTGTCTGACCATGACCAAACTATTTAAAGCTTAACTGACCATAACAATCCATAATAACGCTATATGTGATGCTCTCATTTTACCCTGAATGCAACATGCATTAAAAAATGATGGACTTGATACATAGTCCTTGCATCCATCCAGCAATTTAAAGTGCAGTTTTAGAGATCTGGTTATGGATACTGATTGAAATATACACTGAGTAGGAAATATGTCAGTTTTGTGTTTAGCTTCTATTGATGTTGTTTTCTTTCCTCCATACTGTTTTTCTGATAAATACAACTGTTTACAGTGTTATGAAATAAAAAAATTTAAAAAAATGCACAAAGTGCCTCATGTTTGGCAGCATGCTTCTCTTAAACCAGGCGAACTGTAGAAACACTGCGATTAAAATGTGTATTATGTTACTATCTAGAGTTTAACTTGTCACCACGTGGTAATGATGGTTTGGCAACGTGATTGAGATTTAAAGAAAACGGTTCACGTTTTGCTTCCCTTTAAGTTCTGCTCAAATGACATCATGTCACCGCGATGACGCAATTTTAACCCCCTCAGTCCACGACACTCTCTGAACTCCATTCCGCAACTTACTTCAGTCTCTCGCCGCCTCTCCTTCCTCCTCCTCATCGTCTTTTAACGCTAAACTTCCCTAGAGTGCATAGACGAGACAGAGAAGAAAGTTAAAGGGTCTGTCCCATAATGAAATAGCAACTTTTTTCTTCTCGTATAGCCAATTTGCCATGTCACCTTGACTGTTTGGCAGTTTTTAACCCGTGCAGCAATTGAACTTTTCATGTTTCTCTCATTTGCACTGCATTTTAAGCTAAAACATAATGACGTTTTAGTCATTCTAGTCATGTGGAACTGTATATGCATGTGCTGTTTTTAAATAAACCATCATTTTAATCTAAATGGGATTTGACAAGACGGACAAAGAACGTATCCATCGCTTGGTAAGTCCTTCTTGCATATTATTTCTCAAGAAACTTTTTCTATTTAAAAACTGCAGTTTAACAAGAACGAAAGTTGTGTATTCCCCCCGTGTATGTTTTTGTATCCCTAATGAGGTGATTAGCGCAATACACATCGATTACTGATAACTTTTTCGACCGTTTTATGCGATGATCATGATAAGAGAGCACCGGAACCGCCGTTGTTACAATGTATGGAACGCGTTATAAATGTAACATTGTGTTCAGTCATATTTTGTTACATTTTGTATCTTTGTAAGAATTCGCGCCGGCAGCGCAGTAACCCGCGCCCCGGGGTGTTGTTTCCTTTATGCGGGGGCGGGGGGGGGCTTGCTGATGTGTCGTTTCTCTCACCCTTTCAAGGAAAACTGTCACTTGTTTGTCAACATATATCGGAAAAGCAAATACGGGCGTGTATGTGCCGCAGTTTAACACCGATTTTTACACCTTTTCCTGAGCTTTCAATTTTTACCGCCAGTTAAAGAGCCGGCTGAGAAGAGCCACGTGCTCAAGTCTCAGAGCGCGTGCGACATACTTGACTGGATTGGTTTTTATATGTGGGCCATTTAACGATAATGCAGGATTCCTTCGTTTGGCCCTTGTAATAGGATTCAGACTGATTTATTAGCTCTTTGCTACTCAGTCAGACTTCTTGTCATTCAAAAGATCGTCACTACTAGCTATTTAACCCTTAAATATTGCTGTAACACGGTGTGAGTTTTAACACCGTTAGTCACTTACAAATTTGCTAAATGGGTAAAGTTACCATGTTACCACCATCCTCCTGTGACAGTATAAGTTATATTTGTAAAAAAAATATGAAAGATTTGCAGGACAAAAACTATTGCACATGTAAGTATTTCACGTCTGTCTAATTTGTGATCAACTGACTGGTCTGGGAGGGTTGTAACAATTTCCATAAAAGTCTGCACAAGATAGGACAAAGTAGTTGTGAAGAAAACGCGCGCACATTCTATTATCTAGTCTATAATGTTTTTAGGATTGTTGTTTTTGTGCGTGCTTGCTCTAGATTCGTTTCCAGTTGTATTTGCTGTTTTCTATATATTTACATATATTTAGGGACACGTTGTAGGCTATATATGTAAAGTATGTTAGCAGATATGAACATGGAAGTTTTATATTAATGTTTAAGAGCGCGAAAAGCAACTATTCTGCTGACTCAAGCATTTTCATATCTTTTGCAGTTGTCGTATGCATATACATTAAAGAAAACAATCAGGCTAGTCTTTATATAGCACTTGTAACTATAACTGAAAAACACCCAATAAGGTTATTATTTTGCTCATACTGCAAATAAGTCCTGTTGGCTAGACTGTAAAAATTCTATCTTAATATTAAAAGTCATACTCGCCATGCCTTTAGAGGAAGAGGAGTGGGTGACTTCCAGTGTTTTTGT
Organism: Tor tambroides; assembly: GCA_021397915.2. Taxonomy (NCBI): domain Eukaryota; kingdom Metazoa; phylum Chordata; class Actinopteri; order Cypriniformes; family Cyprinidae; genus Tor; species Tor tambroides. The sequence continues at coordinate 61,235 of JAFVLL020011657.1, forward strand.
TTGTTTTTTTTTTGTTTTTTTTGGAGCAATGCTACAGTCTTAATCTACCTTTATTAATTATTCTGCAGTATGAGAGAATTAATAATCTATCGAAGCATGAAGCGAGGCACCGAGGGAATTCCTCATTAAAGCGCTATTATCTCCACCAAATACTTTACAGAATAAATAATGCGCCATTGCGAAACACAACGTTTCGTTAACGACTCCTCACGTATCTTAGTTACACAATGCCTTAACAACAATGCACAATGCGTGCGGTGCGTGACCCGTAGTTACCGTTAAAACATTTGAGTTTATTGACGGTCCCCAAGCGCCGAACAAAGAGTGTCGAGCGAAAGTCCTGCATTGAGACTCGTAGCGGACAAACAAAGAGCCGTGGAGAGCTATGGAGAGAAATGGAGAGCTGTCTCATGGGGATTCGCCATTCTAACCGAGCATTTGCTCACATTTCGCACGTAGTACCTATCGTCATTCAGTACCTTTGTGTCTTGTCTGGGTTTCCTTCCACTTTGCTCATAATTGTAAGAGATTGTACAATGATCATGAGATTTCAGGCTGGTATTGTCAATGTCTTTTGACTTATGACTTTTGATAGACGGATAGATAGATATTCAGGTAGATAGGTTCATATTTATAGATTGATACATATATAGAGAGTGACATACATATTGATAGATAGATAGATAGATAGATAGATATTCATATTTATAGATAGATATACATGTGTGCATCGATATACATATAGATAGATGATAGATATTCAGATAGATAGATAGATTGATTCATATTTATAGATTGATATAGAGAGTGACATACATTATTTATTTATTTATTTATAGATAGATAGATAGATAGGTTGATTTATTATACTGTACCATATCATATTATGGTAATGTTAACAAAAACCTGTATTGGGCTCTTATAGTTTATTGTAATAGATACTTCACTCAATATGCATATACATATATTCAATAAATTCTGCTTTATTTACAGTATAGTTAATTTGACCAAAACTCAAATATATCCTTAATTCTGACCTTTTTCTTTCCATACAGTCCCCAAACTGCCTTCAGTGGCAATGACCAGACCTAGTTTCTGTCTGCATCCAAATGACATCAAGTCTGTGTAGCAGAGAGATGCTCTCCATCAATGTACCTGCACCTGCAGGTGAATGACGTCATGCCCAGAACTGTCTCCTCAAAATAAGGAGCTCCTCTTGTGTCCTTTAAGACCCTTTCCAGACATTCCTCCCTGTGGCCCTAACTCAGCACACACACTTTATGGACTGGTCTGTGCTGTGTTGTAAAGAACCTTATTTTTTACCTTGCATTTTTAAGCCGGCCACTTCTACCGCTCTCTTGTCCCGAAAGAGAGTGGGGCCCTCAGTATGCACAAGCTGAGAGGAGGCCCTGGCCCTCCTGTCCAGGACATATATGAATTCTCTCTGGACGAGGAGGACCCTAAAGTTTTCCTCGGGGCCAGAAACACAAGGGTGGTGTCTCCTGCGGCCGACTACATCAGGTCTGAGCATGAGCAAGCCGGCTTGTTCTCCTTGCTGCAGATGGAGGCAGACCAGGACCCGATAGAGTCTGTGGTACCCCTTAAAAAGAAGAGAAAGAGATGCGGTGTATGTGGGCCTTGTATGAAGAAGGAGAACTGCGGGACCTGCAGCAACTGCCTGAACCGAAAGATCAGACACCAGATCTGCAAACTGAGAAAGTGTGATGAGCTGAAGAGGAGGAAGATCCCATGGGAGGTAAAGATACTACTACACTTCTGTTTTTGTACATAAAAGCGTGTTATATGTGACCCTGGAGCACAAAAGCAGTCTTAAGTAGCACAGGTATATTTGTAGCAATAGCCAAAAATACATTGTATGGGTCAAAATGATCCATTTTTCTTTTATGTCAAAAATCATTAGGATATCAAGTAAAGATCATGTTCCATGAAGATATTTTGTACATTTCCTAACATATCAAAACTTAATTTTTGATTAGTAATATGCATTGCTAAGAACTTCATTTGAACAACTTTAAAGATGATTTTCTCAATATTTAGATTTTTTTGCACCCTCAGATTCCAGATTTTCAAACAGTTGTATCTCGGCCAAATATTGTCCTATCATAACAAACCATACATCAATGGAAAGCTTATTTATTCAGCTTATATATATATATCTTAATTTCAAAAAATTGACCTTTATGACTGGTTTTGTGGTCCAGGGTCACGTTTATCTATCCATGTTTTCTGCTGGTGATGTTTGGAGGATTTAACACTAAAGGTGGGGCTACAGTCATTGCCTTGTGTTTACTAGCTGTTATTGGTCCTTCTAGATGCATTCCTCACCTTCCCTGTCTTGACACGTCTTCTTTCATCCTTGCATACTTGCCAAGATTGTAATGACCTGAAAATATGGCCAGTTTCCGAAAGAGTCTCAAATGAGAACTTTTTATATATATATATATATATATATATATATATATGTGACCACAAAACCAGTCATAAGGTAAAATTTTTTGAAATTGAGATTTATACATCACCTGAATAAATAAGCTTTCCATTGATGTATGGTTTGTTAGGATAGGACGATATTTGGCTGAGATACAGCTATTTGAAAATCTGGAATCTGAGGGTGCAAAAAAAAATCTCCTTTAAAGTTGTCCAAATGAAGTTCTTAGCAATGCATATTACTAATCAAAAATTAAGTTTTAATATATTTATGGTTGTAAATTTACAAAATATCTTCATGGAACATGATCTTCACTTAATATCCTAATGATTTTTGGCATAAAAGAAAAATGGATCATTTTGACCCATACAATGTATTTTTGGCTATTGCTACAAATATACCCCAGCGACTTAAGACTGGTTTTGTGCTCCAGGCTCACATTTAACATTTATATAACATCAGTCCTTTCAGTGCAAGACACTCATTGCATTCATTTCCATATATGAAAATCAATATTTGGTAACACTTTTCAGTAAGGTTCCATTTGTTAACATTAGTCAACACTGTTAACTAACAGTGAAAAATACTTCTAAAGCATTTATTAATCTTAGTTAATGTTGATTCCAACATTGACTAATAAATTATTTAAATGAAAAGTTGTATCTATTAATGTTATTTAATGAACCTGAGCCAACATTGACTAACAATGAACAATTGTATTTTTATTAACTAATGTTAACAAAGATTAATAAACGCTGTAACAAATGTATTGCTCATTCTTAGTGTAGGTTAGTTAACATATAAATTATAGTTAACAAATGGAACCTTATTGTAAAGTGTTACCCAATATTATATTTAGTAACACGGTTTCATTTGTTATATTAGATAACTGTATTATTTAACCTGAACTAACTATGAAAAATACTTCTAAAGGATTTATTATCATCAAAATCAAAAATTGTGTTTGTTGTTATTATTTCATGATCCTGAACAGTTGTGTTTTTATGGAGCTAGCATTATTTAATTATTATGAGATTTAAAGGTGTTATGTTACTCTACATATTATATGAGATGATTAATGGTAGTTAGTAGTTTATTACACGATACACCGGTTGCATTAAGATGCTTTGACTCTGGTATGGTCACTGCAGGCTTGTGTTTGTGTGTTAAGGAGCATGTTTGTGTTTGCACATGGCTTTGGGAGGTTAGTTAAGGTTTGGAAATCAGCCCAATGAGACTGAAAAGCACTGAAGAATCGCTCAGCTGCCCTCAGCAAAGCTCCCTCTCAGCAGCTTAGCAAAACGAGCCTCTCTTTGTTTTATTGTTTACAATGTGCTTTTTTTTTTTTTAAAGAAGCAGCTGCTGTAGTGTGTCTTTTTTTCCACTAGTGGCTACATGTTTTCATGTGTTTTTTTTGTTTGTTTTTTTCTCTTTTCTTTTTTCTTTTGTCAAAGAGCAGCTGTCTGTTAGTCTGTTATTCTGACAAATAAAACAAGAACTTGTGTGCAGCAAATTTACCAACTTTATTTTATTTTATTTTTTAAGTAAAGATTGTGTGGGTGTTTGCCCACATAGATATCATTGAGATGATTATCAGGATGTTGTGGGTGGTTGCCAGGGTGTTGGTTTGCATTTGCTAAGATGTTCTGAGTGGTTTTGGTTGCTAGGGCATCTGTTAGGTTGCTAAGTTGATGTTTACTGGCCTAAGTCAGAAGAGTCTACACCAAAGTCTCTATATTGCAAAAAATGATTTTCTTACTCAGTATTTTTGACTTGTTTTCCATTACAAATATCTAAACATTCTTAAATCAAGATACATTACTTAAGAAGTAAAAGGACTGTTAGATATTTAGACTTACTTTCTAAAATATCTACCAAATGAAGTGAGTTTATGCTTAAAACAAGATATCTGTCAGTGCGTTTTTCTTGTTTTAAGCGTAATCTCATTTAATTTTGATACATTTTTCAGAAAACAAGACTTGATTTGATAACTTGATTTAAGAGTTTTTATACATTTATAATGGAAAACAAGATAAAAATACTAAGAAAATATTTTATTTATTTATTTATTTATTTTTGGCAGTGTAGCTTATCCCAGATCAAGTCTCTGCTTTAATAAGTATGTTTTTGATACCTATTTTATTATTTGCAAGGACAAAAAAAAAGTAATTTCTCTTAATCACTCCCTTAAATAGTAATAGCAAAGCTCTCCTCAACAAGCCGCACATTTTCAGGGATTATTCACATCCGAAGCACAAACAGCATGAGCCGTGCGCAGATGTTTTATACTTAGGGTTATTGGACTGTGCAAACAGAATATGAGCAATAGTAACTGAGGTGTTACCAGTCAAGCACCACTAATGATGTGTCTGGTTTTTCTGAGTAATCTATTGAGCTTAGAGAGTTTAGGATCTATTGAGGGTCACACACTCACATGGGTTCCAGGTGTGTGTATATGTGTGTGTTTGAGCAGGTTTAGAGTCTCAGCGCGGAGAATTCCTTCTGCTTACTTTATATACTCTGCTCTTTGACCTTTGACCGTTGGAGGCACAGGGGCTGACCTGTGGCCAGACAGAAGAGGAAGGAGAACAGGGGAGGGAGAGAGAAAAGAGAAGCAGAAAGAGGAGATGAGAAGTACTAAAAGCAAAAGAAAAAGAGAAACAGTGGAGAGGTAAAGGAGAAATGCAGATAAACAGGAAATGCTAAAAGTGCAAAGGACAGGGAGGACAATTGAAGGAAAGGTATCCATGTCTTTGTGTGGGAAATGGACAGAATTAGACCTTTGATTTGATGACGGGAAACAAAAATACTCCCTCTCTCTTACACTCCTGCCTACTCTGCCTCCATTTTCCCTCAACCTAATTATTGACCATACAATTCTAGGCATGGTATGCAAAACTTCTGGTTACATTTTAGCAGGAAAAAGCGGCGGTAGCTAAGTAGACATGGATGTTTGACCACTCTGGATACTGAAAAAATTCATTCATTTCACACCAGATCATGATGTTTCATTACAAGCATTCAAGTTTAATTTCATTTCTCAATGGCACTGGATTCCATAGGAGCATATGGAAATAGACTCTACCGTTCAAAAATTAGGAGTCAGTAAGATGTTTTTAATGTTTTTGAAATAGTCTCCTATACTGACAAAGGCTGCATTTATTTATTTATTTTAAAGAATACCGTAAATGAGTAATATTGTGAAATATTATTACAAGTTAAAATAACAGTTTTCTATTTGAATATATTTTAAAGTGTAATTTATTCCTGTGATGCAAAGCTGAATTTTCAGCATCATTACTCCAGTCTGCAGTGTCACATGATCCTTCAGAAATCATTCTGATATGCTGATTTAACGCTCAAGAAACAATGTTGAAATGGTTGTGCTGCTTTATTTAATTTTTATTATTTTTTATTGTGGGAAACAAAAATATGTATTTTTTCAGGATTCTTTGATAAAAAGTTCAAAGAACAATTTATTGAAATAGAAATCTTTCTTAGCATTCAAAATTTTTTTACTGTCAATTTTGAAAGACACCTTAATTTAAATTCTTAATTGTAAATGTAAACAAAGCAGAGCTGTTAATGTTCGAGTATACAGACTGCATGAAGTCATGCTGGAAGCAATGAAAAGTATGTCGTTTCTTTCAAAATGGAAATGTTTAACTTGTATACACTTATTTATGCACACATCATTATTGCTGTTGCGCACACAAACCATTTGAACAAACTCATAACCCTTAGTAGTCTATTAACCTTTAACGTATAACTGGTCTGTCATCGTATTTGCTGCAGACATTATTATGCACTAAAATTACATCAGCTGATTGCGTAACCAATCAGATGTATAATTATCACCTTGTTGATAAAACTAGTGAAAAAAAACACCGCCTTATACTGAAGGTGGCATTATCTAGAGACCAGAATATCAGAGACTTGGACACTTTTGACTTTAACCATCCAGAACACTCTAGCATTATGGCGGCTAAATTTGTACACACAAGTGCTACTTGCATTTCCTCTATTTCAAAACATATAGTAGTAGTAGTAGTATGGCTGTCAACAATATCAGTTTCTGATACCAGAGATTTTTTTTTAACTAGTCACAGACATTTTTAAAAGACCAGTTTGCTGTTTTTGTTTACTAGCTAAGATCAGACAAAGGATCAGCTGGATTAGATTTAAATGGCATGTGTGTGTGTGTGTGTGTGTGTGTGTGTGTGTGTGTGTGTGTGTGTGTCTCAGGGTCACCCATCCCCCCCTCGCCCCTCCCACCCTCTTTCCCTCCTCATCACTTGACTGAGCACATGAAGGAGACCGGCTCCCAAATCTACCCATGCAATTTGCACATGTGCAGAAAAACATTCATTAATAGATCACTGAACACTGAGGAACCCAGATCCAAATCCAGATCCACAGAGCATTTTGACTTGACCTATTCTGAGCACCTGTGTATTTAAATGTGTATTTGAGATTGGAAAGATATTATCTTTGTAGAGCCGGAACAAGCAGCCTTGCTGTGCTACAGTGTCCATACCAGCCATTTTTCATTGAGCTGACCTCTGCACTATACCACCAGCTGATTTCACTATTGCCTGGCAACCAAATCACATTATAGCCTTCTCCACCAATCAGAGTGTTGCTCTGAGTCAGAATGAAAGCAGACCCAGCGTGCATGACAGGTAGCAGCACTCAATAATGCTAATAAACCCCAACCAGTCACTGAACGGGAATAATTACTGTAGCTGCTCTTTGTCTATGTATTAGGAAGACGAGCAACATGAAGTGGTTTGGAACTGAATTTACAGTACATTACATTTGATATAGATGTAAAAAGGTGCATTTGAATTGAATGGCAATGTTAAATAATGCAGAACTAAAGAGGGCTCTTCACAAATGACCATCACAGCCCATTTATTGATCCATTCACTGCAGTGCTACAGCATATAGAGATGCTGCATCAGTCATGTGAGAGTGCTTTAGACAGTTTTAATCTTAAATGTAATACATTATTGCATCACACACATTAAAAGTCATGTGTTACAACACTTTTTGCATTACCGTTTTCCTTACTGTCATTTGACAGAACAGTAATGCTATGCTTGGCTCCTAGGAGATATTTGATTTATTTTTAAGTGATTTTTTTTTTTTAAATGATCCCTAAGAACATAATTTGCAAGCAATGACTGTGCCATTGTATATATGTTGTACTGCTTCCAGGATAGATGCAGACTGCCGAAGATTATCATTTTAGATTGTTTTTGTCAGTAAATAAATAAATAGAATCTTATAGCATACATTATTTTTATTTAGATAGCTGAGGTGTTAGGGTATACATTCAAAAGGCATGTAAAAAATGTAACGTTACTACAGTAATTTTTAGTTTTTATGTAATTTTCATTATTCTTGACGATGATTCTTTTTGCATTCTGTATTGCAGTGCTATATTACAGTGGGAAAAAAAATATTAAGATATTAAAAATTCTACCAAGATAAGTTTGATAATGTAACTGCTTTAAAATGAAAAATATACAAACACATATATTTGACATATTATTGTATATTTTTTTAAATAGAGTATTGTGCCTAATCTATATATATGAAGTACTGAGTATTGCATTAAAGTATTTGTTTTCTTTTTATTAAAATTGTCGTGAAAATATTGCACAATCACAAAAAAAAATTGGTGCCCTAAAAATAAGCTAAATATTGAAGCAAAATATAATTATATTATTATTATTCGTATAATTTATAATTATGCTTATTATACTTACTCATTTTAAAATGATAGTAATTTATATATCATATAATATTTTTCTATATAGTTTATTAGTTTGGGGTGAAATATGTCCTAAACAAGTTCTTGGTTTTATGATCTTTGATTTTGCAGTTACATTAAAAACTTGCAATTAATGTGCAGTACTAGGCCAGAGTTTGAGTGTGAATGGAAGTAAGTGTGTGTGTGTGTGTGTGTGTGTGTGTGTGTGTGTGTGTATGGGTTAGGTTGTGTATTGGAGCAGGGTCTCAGAATCTCTATGTGGATTAGTTCAATTTGGGGTGGCTATTGTTCGTGTAAAGGGGGAGGAGAGAGTTAATTAGGATTGTTAATCCTTCTGTTATTACAACGATGTCTTAACCCTCATTTAAACTCACGCAGGCACACACACACACAGAGAGACCTTTACAAGTCTTTGACAATGAAGCCTTAACGATGTTTCTGCAGTCTCACTCCTCTTACCTCGAGAACTCTGCATGAGCGTGTGAAAGTGGGTTGGGGGTCACAGGTAGGATTACGACAATTTTCAGACAGCCTTAAGGGGATTTGCTTTGATACGGCCTGAATCACCTGGCCTGTTGCAAGAGTGCCGGGGAAGGAGATTAATGACCACTTACGCACTTTAGCTCTCCTGACAAACCAGGTGATTCAGCCAGTATCAAAGCAAACAAATGAGATAACATCAGGAAGGCAGCAGTCGTTCCGAATGCATTTGCATCGCAGCCCAGTGAGTGGAACGCAATTTGCCGATTGCACTGTGCACATCAAAATGACGCTCGCATTGTTGTTAGAAGCGTAAAAAGAGAAAAGTTCCCCAGAAATTTGGTGCCACGGCGCAGCCTTCCCTAGCCTCATGCTTATTGCAAGCCTTCCCGCAGATGCACGCACGCACAAACGCGATGTTCCTGGAACTCCCACGCTGCGTAATCCACTCTCATCACAACTGCTGCGTCACCAAACGTCCGCTGGTTCTTCGAAAGCCTGAGCGCATGCTTTCCTCCACATGTCTCTTCCGTTAGCCACGCTCCCGCTTACGTTCTGCTTAGGGAAAATACTCATGCAATAAAATAAAATCAAATTAAATCTTGATCTGCTTATTTACAGTTTTGACGTTTTCACGTTGCTGTTTTCTTCATGAATGGAAGCGCCTGCACTGCTAACCCTTATGGATGAGTTCAACGTCAGTTTTGTTGTACTCGAAATACCCCGACGACTCTCTCGCATTTCCAGGCATTTGTAGCTCTGGCCAGCAGAGGTTGTAGTCTACCGTGTTTGGTTTATAGACGGTGAAAGATTGAAATCGAAGCTCTTATAGTGGTATTTCAGGCATGCACATATGCGTCGCACAGTGGAGCATTTAGAACAGCTGAGATTCAGCTCGTGTTTGCGATGCCAGTTGCATGCAAAATGCTGTTGCTTTCACTTTTTTGGTTGGAAAAAATGGGACAATGCTTGTGTGTGTTTTCAAACCACCAACTCCAGCTGATTGCACGTCACCGACTGGAATGAAGAGGATTGGATATGTGTGTTTCTATGTCTGTCAGTGACATTGTTCGTCAAAGACACAGCATGCAAATGCACGTGTGCAGTCCAGTCCAGTTGTTGCATGCAGCCGAGACGCAGATGGTCTTCAGTGATACCACATTCCAGAGCCATTGTTTAAGGAAGGCAAGCCGGGTTAGATAACTGACAGCCACAGCGCGCAAGAGAGAAACCCTTCCCCCCAGTCTGAAACGCACATGAACACGCATTGTTCGCAGCACGCGCCCCCTTCTCTTTCTTTATCCAGCACATCCCGCCCTCGTTCATTCTGCGTCTATGTCTCTCGCCCGCTCTGTCTCTCTCCTCTTGTCTGTTTCACCCTAGCAGCAGTGCCTTTGCTCGCCTCCGATTGGCCGACGGCCACTCTTTGTGAGCGATTTGTTGCGTGACGTCACGTTAGTATGTGTAGGTCGGAAAGGAGGAGGCGGGGGGGCGAGTATTCACATCACGTATTCTGTTAGCTTTTTCGTTTGGAGAGGGGGGAAGGGGGGTAGAGGAAAAAGAAAGAGAGGGAGGAGGCTACAGTGCAGCAGTGATAGCGATCACACTGCCTTTTAAAAAAAAAATGCTCCTGTGTGTATGTGGTCGAGCCATGAATTGGAGGAAGTGAGAGAGAGAGAGAGAGAGGCAGGGAGGGCGAGCGAGAACGAAAGAGCGTACGAGAGCTAATGTAAAACAGGATTAAGAACACAAGATGGCTTCCTGAATGGACAGAGACCAGAAAGAGAGAGGGAGAAGAAAAGAAAGATAAAGAAAGACAGTGCGTGGGGGGGGCGCAGAGAGAATGCTTTGGGTCTTCTGATGGGGATACCTCTCGGCACCGACGAGCAAGACGCGAAGGCAGCGAGGCTGAGTAGGTAAATATTTATTAGCACAGGGAAAAAATGACGGACAGTAATGGCAGATGGGGAGGGAGGGGGGAGGTTAGACTCTGAACAGCACCGGTTTAGAGAAAGACTGGGGTCAGAAATAACTAGCTGGCGGTAGCTCACATTTAAATGCCATACAGGTATATTTTGGATCATAACCGGCAGGACTGTGTCAATATGAAGGACAGAATTTGAGCATTTATTTAACATGTTTATGGTTCATGCATGTAAATGAGTCATAATTGAAGCCTTTCTGACTCATGGCTAATGACGATAAAAATGATTCATGCTTTTTTTTTTTTTTTTTATCACATGATGTTCTTTATTGTCATTGATTGTTCTCAATCTGCATTTTTCTTCT
>JAFVLL020011658.1:0-24041 GCA_021397915.2 Tor tambroides
TGCATTTGTTAACACTATCGGGTAGGTTTAGGGTTGGGTTTGGTGTAGGGCATATTTCCAACACGATAGAGCATTAACGTTTAGGGACAGACCCCTGATATTTGAATTCTGAGCCGCTGCAATATGTACCTGTAGCAACATAATAAAAACACAGCAATACGTACCTATATCAACATAATAAAAACGTGCCAGGGTTCACGTATTTAACCTGTGTTTTAGCGCTACTCAGTGGACATTTCTCTTTGAAACTGCGGCGAAACCTGCAGTAAGGTACGTAACACGGTGTCGCACAGAAAGTGCACAGAGGTACGTATTTTTATGAGACCAGGTTGGTTAATAACATATTGGCTGTTTATTAGTATTCTGCATAACCATATTCTACATATTTAATCCTACCTAATACCTAAACTTAACAACTATCTCACTAACTATTAATAAGCAGCAAATTAGGAGTTTATTGAGGCAAAAGTCATAGTTAATGCTTTGTTAATAGCGACCTTAAAATAAAGTGTGACACAAAAACTTGTTTTAGAAAGTTCAGAGAACATTCAGAAATAATATTTTCATAACCTAATGAGAATATTAGCAAAATATTCTTATAACATGTTTTCGTTAACTGGGTGTATTGTCAGAATAGCCATGTACACACTCTAAAGTTTCTGGAGTAACAACTGCATTTAGCTGCGGTGCATATGTCATGGATATGTGAATATAGATTCACATATCACAGGAATATTCAGTGCATTTATTAACACAGAATAGACTTCATACAGATACTTATATACTGTTAAAAAAATATTGTAAAAACAATACAGAATAAAAACTCTTTAATAGGTTAACATTAGTTCCCATACTGTATACAAAACTGTAAAAGATCTAACCAGACATTGAATGTAATTTTACAGTAAAATGCTGTTAATTGTACAGTTTTTAAAAGTAAAAAAGAACAAATCAACATATGATTTCCAATCAAAACTGTAAACAGATATTCCCAGAATTCCCTGCAAGACACTCCACATTTGAAAGTATTTTGTTTATATAATCATGTTTCTTAATAGTTTTGTTACCAGTTATGTACATTAGGGTTTTATAGTACAGGTTGCCATCTTCTGTTGCTTCATGAATGTTTATTGCATTATTGATGGTGTTTTGTGTTTGCATAAATGACTCTGTGCACCTTCTGTATATTAGTATACTTCAACTTTTGGAAAAGCTATTTGTGATGAACTATGACTCTTCATGTGGCTTTCTCTTTTACCACCTGCATTATTATGGTGGTTGTCAGTATATGTTAAAGGTACAAAACAGATTTTAGTAGCATTGTGCGTTGTTGAATTTACTGGTTTACATTCAAAATTTCTTTTTTTGTAAATTACAGTTATACACTGTAAAATTTACAGTTTGTTCTGCAAATGTGTTTACAGTTTTTCCTGTATTTTTTTTTTTTTTTTTTTTTACAGAAGTGATTTGTAAATGATTTTTTAAAATCTACAGTTTTTTTTTTACAGTGTACTGACTGTAAAAGAAATTGAAATAATCATAGGCATGACATATTAAAATAATTTTAATAAAGAACTTTATTAATAGTCTGCATAAACAATAGCACAATAATGTGAATAAGTAAAAAAAGCCATGATATTAATATTAAGTTAAAACTAGTAGTAATATTTTTTATATTTTTTAATATTTAATATTTTTTATATATTTGCGCTTGCTAAATAGTACACAATATTAACAAACTAAATGGCGGCTTTTGATTGCATATTATTGAACAGAAAAAAAAACCCTCTATGTTCTTAGTTACATCCATATTGACACTCTTTGCACTGATGGGGCTTGACAACCTACTCTTTCAGAATCATTAAATCAATCGATCAATCAATCAATCCCTTAAGGGTACAACAGTCTGGTAAGTGTGCATTTTAGTCACTTATTTAGTCATCTCATTTTTGCAATATACTATCAAACTAAAATTGTATAAGTACTAATGCTGCACTCCAAATTCAGAAGAAAACAAAAACAAAAACAAACAAACAAAAAAAAACTCGTTTTCTATAAAAAGAACCTCTATGGCAAAAGTGTGGAGTTGGTAATATTTCAGCCTCTTTAATTCATGGCATCATATCAAAATTAGTCCTCTGTAAATCTCAAGACAGGATTTTAGGAGAAACCTCCCAGACAAAATCACATTCTTGAACTAAACACAAATGAGAACTCAATTGCGTCTCCAAAGCAGCAACCTTTGAGTAATAGTTTCCTCTGGGGAGGCTGAAGGATTATGTTTCTGTGTGCGCAATAAAGAGCTGTCGGTTCACAGGAGCTTGAAGACAACCGCAGATCATATCTGTTCAGAGGAATATACAGCTGATATATAAGATTCTAATCTGGGCAATTATTTATTTTTCACCATGGATCATTTGACAGAGAATAACTTGACAGCAGAGACTCTGGAATACCCAGTCTGCTCAGAATGGAAGGAAAATCCTGAAGGATCAATGTTTCATCTCGCACATATACTGCTGGTTTTAGGATTTATGGGAGGCAGCGGCTTTTATGGATTACTCTACATGTTCAGCTTTTTAACGCTCGGGTTTTTCTGCTATTCGATGTGGGCATGGTCCGATCCCTGCACGACTGACACGTTTTCATGGACTTTCGCGCTTTTCGCCTTCGGTCTGGCACAAGTCGTTCATGTGTCGTACCGATTGCGCAGCGTAACTTTTGATAAGGAGTTCCAGGATCTCTACGATTATATGTTCAAAAAGATTGGAGTGTCCTTGATACATTTTGGAAAAATCGTGGAGTGCTGTGAAGGCGATGTCTGTACTATAGATAAAGACCACTGTTTCGCCGTGGAGGGTAAAACCTCCATCGACAAACTGTCAGTTCTTATCTCAGGCAGGTGAGTAAATGGACTTTCATAACTAGAAATAATGCGCGCAATATCTGTTACTATGTCTATGTGTGCTTAAAGGCAAACAAAGCACTGGCTTTGTCTAAAATAGGATACGAGTGACGGTGAACGGGGAGTTTTTGCACTACATCTATCCGTTTCAGTTCCTGGACTCTCCAGAGTGGGATTCCCTCAGACCTTCAGACGAAGGGGTTTTTCAGGTGAATTATATTTTGAATAAATTTTGTGCTTGTGTTCGTAGGCTACTGTAAACTTTGTAACGGACAGCTTTGTATTTTTCCAGGTAACGTTACGTGCAGATAACCGGTGCAGGTACGTGGCTTGGAGACGAAAGAAACTCTATCTGCTGTTCGCTCAGCACCGCTACATCGCTAAGATCTTCGCGCTGCTGGTGCGCAATGACATCGCGGAGAAACTCTTCTCTCTCAACGACAAGGCTTTCGACATCCGCGGGTTCCGCTATGATCTCCGGTTACCAAGCTTCTGTCACGGACCAGAGCCAGAAATAGAAAACACAAGTGAATCCCAGCCAGTGCTGGGACAGAGTACTAAAACCAAACCGGCAGAAAGAGACTCATGAGAAATTTCTGTAGTCTTAACTGATGGTAAATAATGGTCATGTTTTTTGTCAGGCATTGTTTTATTCTTTTTTTGTATTTGAAAAGCTTCACGTTTTCCCCAAACATTTTTGTCTTTGTTTTATTTAATTGTAGTGACCTGAAATCTTTTTTTTGTTTGTTTGTTTTTTTTTTTTGTTCAGCCAAGCCATTTTTCAACACGAGAATCCCATAATTGTTCAGAGGATGAAGTGGTTTACAGTAGGCCTATGATACTTAATAAACTGTCGTTGCACTGCATATGGCCTATATTTGCGGAAACGTTTGAATGAATGGGAGGTTAACTATTTCGGAGTGTCTATTTACATTAAGTCCGCCCACTAACGTGTGTTTGAGTTACTCAATACTAATAAAAGACGCTCTTTCAGTACCAGTTACAGTGGCGCAGGAGATACAACTCATGCATTTCGATGCGAGCGACCCGAGTTCGAGTCCGCCTTTTGCCGCACTTTTTTTTCTCCCTTTTCAAATCTCATATTGCATCAGAAAGGCATTTATTTTAATAAAAATGAAGTAAATAATCAAAAAGTTGAAAATAAGTGTATCGGGTAGGGTTAGGGTAGGTGTAGGGAGGGCTTTATTGTCCCAGTAAGGTGGAATGCATTTAATAATTTGAATTAAAACTATAATTTGCACTAAATACGTGATTATTGCGTACTGTTTTATAATGTACGACAATACTGAGGTGCAGATAATTGCCACTATTTGCAATAAGTAGTATAAATAGCAGAAAATCTTGCTATTTTAACAGTGTAAATGGAATCTATAGCTATTTGCACTTAGTGTAAATAGCATCCATCGCTATTTGCACAGTGTAAATAGCATCTATAGCTAAAAAATATGCTATTTGCACTTAGTGTAAATAGCATTTAATTGCTATTTACACTGAGTGTAAATAGCATCTATTGATATTTGCACTTAGTGTAAATAGCATCTATCGCTATTTACACTGAGTGCAAATAGCCGCTGCCTAACTATTTAGCTACTGAATCAAGCTCTCACATGAAGACATGAAGATAGTTTCATCTATCTGCATCATGAATACATCCTACACCACCTACATGAAACAGATCACTGTCAACCTTAAACGTTACCCATATGTGTATAGTTTGTTTGCTTTACACAAGAACTAACTGTAACATCATTTTTGAAAACTGTGTTTTTCTACCATGTGTAGGCTACTTCTCACTTTGGCTAAGCTGTGAGTGTGATACACAATTGATTACAACCTTCTTTACAATCAAAACTTGAACCAGTGCATGATCTCTCCAGACTTCTCATCTAAGAGATTCACCAGTGAATTTTAATGTCAGCGTTTACACATATAGTCTATAAATTTGGCTTATGAAATAGACAACATAGGCTACTTGCCTGATGGAAACTGATCTAAGGGCGCCTTTGCTTAATTTAGTTTAATTACAATTAAGGGTGTGTGGTGGAGCATGTACCTCTATGTCAGACCAGCCTATTGACAACAATGAACAATATGATCATGAATGTCTCCCTCTAGTGGTGGAGTCGTGTATGTACGCAGAGGAGTGGCCGCTTGGTTTGTGCCCTTTTTAAGTCAATGGCTGTCATCTGGCTGGAATGCGCTCCTCACATACTGCAGCTCTCAGCTCAGCTATAGCACTCTGTTATCTTCTGCCTTAACATTCCTCCAGACCTCGAACATTAGAGCTTGCATCGACAGCACCGGTGAGTAGACAATGTTTTAATTAATAGGCTATAATGAAGTTTTTTTAAAAAACCTATTTTAACTAAAGCTATGCAGTATTAACACGCAGCACAAGAGATAAACCATAATGTTGTTCTACAGAAAATTTATTTTAGGTCAGTGACTGCATTTCTGGCTTGCAAATCTCCCCGAAAGTTGTTTGCGCATTTTCTGTTTCTGACTTCTGACAGTAGGCTATATGTATATCTAGGCTATGTTACAATTAATTGCGCTGACTGACATTTATATCCAGATATGTCGACTATTGACGAGAAATGCTTGCAATTCAAATTTATCAGAAATTCAAATTCAAACAACCACAATCATTTGACATGAAACGCACACTGTTGAAATAAAGGCATCACCTTATTCAACCGAAAGCCTCTTCTATAAAGAACCTTTTTGGCGTGTGCTTGGCTTTGTTTATGCATGTGGCGGTTCTAACAGTTTACTTTCCGGCCATCTCCCCAGCAGCTTGAAAACTTCAGAATGTCAGACTCCTTCAACTACACAACATCTCCACTGCCCTCCAGTGTACCATCAGTCGCTGGAGACACAAACGCCACATTATGCCAGGACTGGGAGCAGTCTCATCACCTGCTGTTTCACCTGGCCAACCTGAGCCTTGGTCTAGGTTTCCTCATCCCCACCACAATAGCGCTTCATATGATCCTCCTCAGACTGCTGCTGATGACAGGTACAGAGCGCCCTCTTATGGTGGTCGACAGGATAGCGATACGCATACATTTGTTTAGCTGAAAATGAATGCTAATTAAAACGTAGTTATCATAAATTTAACCATAGTTAAGGCTTAGCTTTTTTAAAGATCACAAGTTATCATTAAAATTTCTGAAACAACTGGAATAATAGGCTTATAAGAAGTTTAGAAGGTGTGATTGAACTTCATAACATTGTAGTTTTAAGTTGCAGCTAATTCCATTTCAGTTGATGACCTAGGATATGAACAGATTAATGTCTTTAAATGTACTAAAAATGAGAATATAAGGTGAGGTGTTAAAACCAAACTGTTTTCAGTAATTGAAATGAAATTGAAAAAAAAAAAAATAAATAAAAAAAAAAATATATATATATATATATATATATATATATATATATATTAATTCAGAAATGTCATGGCAAAGAAATGAAATTAATAAAAGTTTAACTTTATTAAAACTACAACTGAAAGAAAAATAAGCATATAAATAAATAAATAAATAAATGCCAAAAGAACAAAAATTACTAAAAATTAAAATGACTAAAACTTAAACTAAAAATGAACACTGAAAATATAAAACAAGTCAAATATATCAAAATATTAATAAATACTATAATGTTACATAAATAATACTAAAATAACACTAGCAAATCTATGAATTGAAAGGATTTTAAAAATGGTAACGTTTCAAAATATTTTGCAACCTCAAGTAACAAATTATGAAAACAATTCAAATCCCAGAATGACAAAAGGGTCTGAAATTACCTACCACTGATCTGCTAGATTAGATTTCATTATTATTTTAATCACATTAAAAAAAATAAAAATAAAAGATGTGGCAAGTATTGTCTATATCAGTTTTAAATTAATATAAGGAAGTCTGCGCAGAATATTTTGAAAGTCTTAAGTTGTGTCACAATACTAAATAAGCTTGTTTTTTGCAAATTTCAAATGTTTAATTTGCATTAAGATTCATATAAACTTGTAAGAACCAAAAACAGATTTTTAAGTCAATTTAAAAAACAACTTTGGATTTCATGTTGTATTGATTCATAAGACCGTTTGATTTGAAATGCTTATCTTTATTGGGTTTCAGGGTGCTCTTTGTTTATAGCATGGGCCACATTATATAGATGCACATTGGATGTGATGGTGTGGAATGTGGTTTTCCTTCTGGTGAACTTCATGCATTTCTTCTTCCTGCTTTATAAGCGCAGACCGGTAAGTACAGTCACCAAAGAGCAAGCTACATATTATTGATACAGTCTGTTTGTATGTCCATGGCTGAGAGATGCTCATATTGCATCCAGGTAAACAGAGGTCAAATACCATGATTTGTATTGAGAAAAGAGGTTTTGCTGTTATCATCTTTTCTCTGAGGTCTTCATGAGTGGGAATCAGGGGCAGACTGGGGCCAAAAAGTGGCCCTGGAATTTTTGGCACAGAGCGGCCCACTAAACCCCGGTCCGCACCACACCATAAATGAGTGACATATTCTTGACATTATAATTTGTCTTTTCTGGTGTATATGGCAAATAGTAAATAATTTTAAAGAATTTTTAGGAGGGACAGTTTAATATCACTAAAGTTAAAACCAATATTATCAGACCATATGACACGATGCTCTGGTATTGTCTAGAAAACTTGAATAGTGCAGAATGCGGACTGTTTTTATGGTGCCTTTCTATTGGTTATATACAGTATTTGTCCTTTTGCAGGAGCTTGAAATCTATCATTTTAAGGAATAGAGCTCCAATTGTGGAAAAGAGTATACAAATTATTACAATTTAAAACAGCTGTCTTCTATGCGACTATATAGTAAAATATAATTGACTGCTGTGATCAAAGCTGAATTTTCAGCATCATTACTCCAGTCTTCAGTGTCACATGATCCTTTAGAAATCATTCTAATATACTGATTTGCTCCTCAAGAAACATTTCTGATTGTTATCAGTGTTGAAATCTGTTGTGCTGTTTCATATATTTGTGGAAAATGTGATACCATTCAGTCTTGGGTAAGATTAAAAAATATAAATTAATATTTTTATTCAACAGTGTTGCATTAAATCAAAGATTATAGAATACAAAAAGGGACTTTGATTAAATTGATTTAAGTGACAGTAAAGATATTATTTACGCTTATTACAAAGTACTTATATTTCAAATAAATGTTGTTCTTTAACTGAGAACCATTATACCAATAATAAAACCATTATTAATAATTGATCACAAATAATAACTGATAATTAAGCAGCAAATTAAGCAGCATTAGAATGATTTCTGAAGGGACACTGTAGACTGGAGTAATGATGCTGAAAATTCAGCTTTGATCACAGAAATAATTTACATTTTAAAACATCCTAAATAGAAAACCACTATTTTAAGTGTAATATTTCATAATATTAGGCTATTGTTTTACTGTATTTTTGATCAAATAAATTCAATCTTCTTTCAAATAAATAAATAAATAAAAAGCCTTAATTATTTCAAACTTTTAACCACCAGTGTGTATATAAAATATGCTAATGCATGTGAATTAATAAGCAAATTATATTTTTATTAAGCCTATAAATCACTTTCCTATGCACAGCACTTGAAAGCAAAAGTCTTCAGATTTACAATGTTCTAGAGTAAGATTGAGAATGTTTTTTTTTTTTTTTTATAGATTTTTAAACATTTTCTTAGACACGTGAAATCGCGGAAGAAAGCAGATTTGCATTAACTCATCTCATGTCTGCTGAAAACTGCATTATGTAGCCTACATTGTGACCATTCAAATAATGGCATTAAAATCTGAGAAATTTGAAAAGGCCAGAAGTAGTTTGCATTCCTGAAAATTAATGTTTGCCGTTTAATTAAACGGTTGGCAAATATTGCTGAATTGTCTCGTCATGTTCAGCTGCTTCAGCTGGCATTCAAGTCGCGCGCAGCTCAGTGTCTGTGAATGGTAAATACCGCCTCCTACACTTTGATTGGCTATTTCAAACATTTTGACATTGACGAGCGCTTTTGAGCCGCTGCACTGAGCCGCTGCACGCAAAATTAATTAGAATTTTTGAATGAAGTGGGCCGCGTGGCCCGGGCCATTAGTCTGGGCCGATGGAAGGATATACGTACATTTACTACAATCCATTTTTTTATAGGCTATTACGCAAAGGGCCGGCCCACGTTGTACAGCGGCCCACCGGGAAAACTCCCGGTGCTCCAGATGGCCAGTCCGCCACTGGTGGGAATTGTTGTTTCTGTACAGTGGCTATTAGTGATGGTCACACTGCCTGTGAATGAATTTTGACTCAGAATTCACTTTCCCATTGTGCTAAATTCAGTATACCTGTTGGCTTATGTTGTTTAATTCCAGATTAAGATTGACAGGGAGCTAAAATCCTTGTACAAGCGCATGTTCGAGCCCCTGCATGTACGTGAAGCTCTGTTTCAGAGGCTCACCGGCCAGTTCTGCACCATCCAGACCTTAAAGAAGGGCCAGGTTTATGCAGCAGAAGATAAGACCTCTGTTGATGAGCGCCTCAGCATTCTTCTCAAAGGAAAGTATGTGCTTTACTTCACTAAGGGTCCACATTTACTTTCTTGATCTCCTATCATATGTGCAGTGTTTTTGAATTCTCTGACCAAGTTTATGCATTTGACAGGATGAAGGTATCATACCGTGGCCATTTCTTGCATAATATTTACACCAATGCTTTCATCGACTCTCCAGAATTCAGGTCGACTCAGATGAACAGGGGTGAGAGGTTTCAGGTAATGTGTTTAAAGTGCATTATTTAAATATATTCATTGAATATTTTTAATGGTGAAAAATCACCATTCACAAGTGCTTCTCGAAATGTAAACACTGTAATTTCTACAGTATACCCCGATATATATATATATATATATATATATATATATATATATATATATAACATTTTATGTAAAATATATTACAATACAGTCTTTTCACTATCTACTCTTCACATATTTATAATAATAAAGTCACACTTTATTTTAAGGTCCAATGTTCACTATTAACAAACCAGTAACTACAACTTTTGCCTCAATAAATTCCTTATTTGCTGCTTATTAATAGTAGGAACGTAGTTGTTAAGTTTAGGTATTGGGTTGGATTAGGGATGTAGAATATGGCCATGCAGAACAGGGGTGGACTGGGACAAAATTTCAGGCCGGGAAATCTCACACTCATCCAGGTCATCCCATACACCCACAACAAATTTTGAAACCACAGACAACAATATTTTTTGTATGGCCATTATCATCATCACATAAAAAAGTTTAAATCCCTAGGCTGTGGCCACGCAAAATAATTAAAGATTATCACTTGAACTTCCATTTTCCTTTTTAGCCTCTTCATTTTCCCTGACATCTCTCTGTCCCTCATGTGTATGTTTACTTTTTTCACTCATTTTCTTGTACCTGTCACTTTTTCATCAACACATCTCCACCTTGTTGCAAAACAACCACCACATTGTAATTTGTTTGCACATAGTAGCCAATAGGCTACATGTATTTTAGAAAAAATTAGTATTACATTAGGACCACATGTTTTTGTTTTATCTTGTCTAAATGTCAAAATTAGTACAATATAGCACAAATATAATACAAAATAGCTACATCTTGAATATATCTTTATAGAAAAATATTAACACTGAATATGTTTTTGCATTATCATGCGTCATGTTTTGTCCTATAAGGAAAATTAACCATGGTATTATTAGGCCTATGGTAAAAGTATAGTAGCCTAACTATGTTTTTTTGGCGGATTAATTACCATTTGTATAACCAGTGTTTTACTACAAATACCATGGTGAAACTATATAGTGTAGCAAAACCATTGTTAATTTGTGGTTACCATGGTTTAACTATAGTAACCATGGTTTTAAGCAAAACCATGGTTAATTTTCGTAAGGGTTGTGTTGTTGTCTGCCTTAGCTCCCTCTAAACCTGTTATAAAACAATGTGAATATTTGTCTGCTAAATCTTTACAATAGTAATTATGTCCTTTTGATAATTTTACAGTAATTAATTGACTGCTACTGCTAACATTCAGCTAGCAGTTTAATGTTTAACTAAGTAAACAAAGACAAAATGACAATAGTCTATTTATAGATCATGTAACTGACCTGCACTTGAAGTCCTGAACAGGGGTGCGTTTCCCAAAAGCATCGTTAGCGAACTATGGTGGTAAGTCCTATTGAACTCTATTGATAACGACGGAACTTGCGACCATAGTTGCTTTTGGGAAACGCACCCCAGGACAGTTTTGCCTCTCTGCTCGCATGCGCAGAGCAAGCGCGAGGCGAATCGCGTTGCCAGTCAAGATGAACCGATTCATGAATTATTAGAGTTTTATTATTGAATGGTGAATTTGGAATTCGGCAGGAAACAAAAACAACAACAATATTTAAAAAAAAAAAATGTAGGGCAGCGGGCCAAATTGGCTGCCAGGCCACCGGGAATTCTCCCAGTGCTCCTGATGGCCAGTCCACCCCTGATGCAGAATATGTACTATAAGTACTAATAAACAGCCAATAATTTAACAATAGGCATGCTAATAAGCAACTAGTTAATAGTGAGAATTGGTCCCTATACTAAAGTGTTATCAATAGTAATAACAATAATAATAATTATTATTATTTTACTTTGTCAACAAGTGTCTGCTTTCTGTGTTGCTGCTCATTGATAAATCAAACTTTAACTCTGGACTAAAGGACGATTTCTGGTCATTTTGTGTAAGAGTAGACTAATATACACCATTTACCTTTATCTGTCACATGCACATGAATATACAGGTGACGATCACTGCTGAGGAAAACTGCAAGCTCCTGTGCTGGTCTAGAGAGCGTCTGACTTACTTCCTGGAGTCAGAGTCTTTTCTGAACGAGGTGTTCAGGTACCTCATTGGCAAAGACATCACCAACAAGCTTTACTCTCTCAATGATCCAACCCTGAGTGACAAGGTAAGAACATAGCATGTTAATGAATATGACAATGTTAATGTATTTTCTCTTGGCAGAGTAGATCTATTACACATGTCGCAGCTGTAACTGAAATAAATACACGTACACTCTGCTGTGGGCATGTAAGATATCCTGCTGCTTGAATAGGCATACATAAATCTCTTAGCAGATATAAGCCCCTTTCACACAGTAATACCAGTAAATTGCCGTAAAATTACCGGAACGACTTTACTGGTAAATACAAAAATGTGCTGTTTACACAGGCAACGACGTTCCGTCTTTTTATTGGTAAAGCACCATTCACACATCGGTTTCAAAATACTGGTTAATTCTGTTACATCATTAACCAGAAATGACCTCTTAACAGCTGCACCTCCCAGTGTTGTATTTGTAAACATGGAGGGGTATACGTGATCAGTGTTTTTGCTGATGTTTTCAATTTTGTGTCAAACGTTCACATTCATGCAGTGCTTTTGGCCTAGAGACGTCGCATTACACGACTTCAAACCGAACTACACAGTGTGGAGTAAATGCGTCATCTGCATCAGAATGTTATGATTGGCCCAGAGTAGGCGTCTTACATCAGCGTATTCTGAACTCGTACATGCTCATACCGGTAATCTTCTGCATTCACACACAGCATCATTCCCGTAATTTACTGGTAATGTTACAACTTCCCTTAATAGTAAATTGCCGGAATGAATTTACTGGTATTTTTGATAAAGTCGTGTTCACAGCATGATCTCTTAACGATAATTTACCGGTAATTTACCAGTAAAGACTGTATATGTGAAAGGGGCTATAGACAAGTGGTGCTGGGGGAGGTGGAGGGTGTCAACAGACAATTTAAATGTTGAGCAAGCAATCTAATTGGATGCAGAATTAGGCCAGTCAGGACAGGACATGTTTCAGCCGCAATTTATAAACTACGTAAATTGTCTGGGTTTTGGCTTTGTTTTCTTATTGTTTTCAAACTTGCTGAAGGTAAAGACTGAAAAGTTATTTGAGCAATAGTATGTCCAGGACATGTCCAGGAAAAAGAAGACATATGGTAGCCCTACTTGCATGACTGAGCTAGGTATGTTTTTAGAAAAATATAATTTGTGCCTGCATATATATGTCTTTATAAAGCTAAATTCAGAATCTAAGACATGCTTGGATAGTGAAGGAAAACCAATACAGTTGTCTAGTATACATGGGTGGCCTTCAGTACTACTTATTAGCATCCTGGGATGCTCCTGATGAAGTTGGTTGAGAGAATGGCTAGATTGGTATTGCTACATAATTCCCATACTTACATATATGTTATTTCACAATTTTGATAAAACATGGAAAATAGTAATGATTAAGAATGAGTAGGAGTTCCAAACACTGTTCTCATCTATTCTTTGAAGATGACTTGACACTTATTTGACTTATTACTAAGGACATCATGTAGTAGTGATTATTTACAACTAAAGTTATGATGATTGAACCATAGGCTGCAAAGAAAATGGACCGTCAGCCAAGCCTATGTTCTCAGCTGTCTATGATGCAGATGAGGAACAGCATGGCTAGCACCAGTGACACAGACGATGTGCTCAAC
Source organism: Tor tambroides (assembly GCA_021397915.2). Classification (NCBI taxonomy): domain Eukaryota; kingdom Metazoa; phylum Chordata; class Actinopteri; order Cypriniformes; family Cyprinidae; genus Tor; species Tor tambroides. The sequence goes on from JAFVLL020011658.1 coordinate 13,524, forward strand.
CAGATCCTGAGAGGCGGGTCAACTGGGTCATCACTCCGTAAGTCTACAGACTTTTCTTGAGCTACAGTATCTTTCACTAATCAGTCAGTGCTAAGCTGTATTTCAAACACTAACCACAATTTACTCAATAGGCCATGTATGCTCCAATATTAGACTCCACAAATGCTGAAATAAACCAAAACACACGTCCTACTCGTCTCTGTCACTCTTAACTTTATTTAAAACGTCAAGACATGTCTAATTTGCATTCTTCATCTCCACTCTGAACTCCATCTGTTCCAATGTGAGTTGCTAATAGGGTACTAAATTTGTGGTATTGCACAATACATTATTGTGATTTCAAACTATTAATATCGGGCGTGTCCCTGATGTTCTCTCCCTCCTGTTCCTTCTCTAGCTGTGACCTCAGATCGAGCCTGATGGGGTGTAAGATAGTTTCTTTTTTCTCACTATCTTTCTCTTCCTCAACCCCAACAAAAATCGGCATTTTGAACATAACCAGAAAGTATAACTCCCTTCTAGTGGTCAAAACAAGTGACTGCTGATAACCAGACCTGTTATGAAGTTAACCTTTAACATCCAAAAAACTGCATTTGATGAGTTTGTCCATGACTTCATGCCATAAAACATGTCGTCATATAATGTTCAACTAAATTCACCAGATCAATATACAGTATGAGCACTACACTGTATATATTATGTACACTGATCAGCCAAAACATTAAAACTGCCTGACTAATATCACATAGGTCCCCCTCAAGCTGCCAAAACAGCTCAGATGCATCGAGGCATGGACTCCACAAGACCTCTAAATCTGTTTGTGGTACCTAATAGATCTGGCACATTAGCCAGATCCTTTAAGTCCTGCCAGTTGTAAGGTTAGGCCACCTTGGATTGGGTTTGTTGGTCCAGCACATCCCACAAGTTATTTTTCTACCGCCTGTCCAAACGGATATTTCCACTTGAGCTTGGTTTGGAACGGCACGATTGCAAACCTTTCTCGGCCTGGAAGTGGACTGGTTACTTGTTTATTGTCTGGCTACCAGTTCCACTTTATGGCTGGCCAAGCACGCTATTTGAGCAAAGTAAAATATCTGATAATTCTCCATAACGCGGTCACTTTACATCTCATACTGTCTGTAGAAACTTGGACACAAGGCAATGACTGACGCATTCATATTACATTCCAAAGAGCTCTTTTATCAGCCCCACAATGACAAATGAAACCATATCCGGCTGGCCCTGATTGGCACGGAATGGAATGGTTAAGCAACGAGAACAGTTTGGCCCAATGGTGGAAAAGATGGTCAATCAGATTGAGATCAGGGGAATTTGGAGGCCAAGGCAACTCTTTGAACTCTTTGTCATGTTCCTCAAACCATTCCTGAACAATTTTTGCAATGTGCATTATCTTGCTGAATAAGGCCACCGCCATCAGGTAACACCATTGCATAAAGGGGTGCACGTGGCCTGAAACAATCTTTAGGTAGGTGGTACGTGTCAAAAGAAACATTCACATGAATGCCAACACAAAAGGTATCCCAGCAGAACATTGGCCAGAGCATATCACAGCTTCGCCGGCCTGCCTTGTTCGTGTTAGTCCTTCCATGTTGCACTTCTACCCTAGACGGGGCATAACAATCCCATATTGGATCCTGCTGCCATCTCCACCTGATCTAAAAGAAATTGTGATTCATCAGACCAGAAAACCTTCTTCCATTGCTCCATGGTCCAGTCCTGATGCTCACATGCCCTGTGTGTCTCGACACCTTTCTATCATGGCCAGCATTAAGTTTTTCAGCAATTTGAGCTACAGTGGCTCTCCTATGTGATCAGAACAGATGGGCTAGCCTTCACTCCCCATGTGCATCAATGAGACCCTGATGCCGGTTCACTGGTTGCTCTTCCTTGCAGCACTTTTGATAGGTACTAACCACCTTATACTGGGAAACCCCACAAGACTTGGCCTTTTGGAGATGGTCTGACCCAGTCATCTAGCCATCACTATTTGGCCCTTGTCAAAGTCACACAGATCTATTTGCTTGCCCGTTTTTCCTACTTCACGTGAAATTCAAGAACCGGCAGTTCACTTGCTGCCTAATATATCCCACCCTCCAACAGGTGCCATTGTAAAGATATAATCAGTGTTATTTACTACTGTCAGTGTTTTTCAATGTTGTGGCTGATCAGTGTATATAGTTTCACATCTTTTGTATCACTCTGCACTCTCTTTTTTTATTTTTAAATAAAATTAATACTTAGTATGCATGTTTAATTTTTAATTATTTATTCGACAGATAGCCACAAATTAATAATGGGAGAATGGACAGTTAGCTGCTTTGCTTTGCAACAGGGTCTAGATCACTCTGTTGGGTTTTTGCCAGTTGACTGTACATCACCTTCTATATACATACAGTTGAGGTCTGCATACCCCTTTTGTCTAAGTTTAATAACCCCTTTTGAAATTCAGTTTAATTTATTGTTATAGATATAATCCAAGTAGGATTTCCAGGCAGTACCACCGCTCTTTAAATTTCAGAATGCTTCGAACATATGATGTAACAAAGCTTTGAAATTGCGTGACTCAATTGCCACTCTGAACCTCTGCTCCGAAAAAAATAAAAATAAAAAATGTTTTGAAGCTACATGAAGCAGTGTTTCAAAAGCACTCAGCATTAGTATACAGTGTTATTACAAGTATATTCTATGCCAAGTACCTATTAGCCCTTGCCATCTGGAGTTTCCTGACTGAACTTCAGGTTATGAAAAATCTGTTAAATGAGGTGGTTTGTGATCACAGGTGTTGGAGGTTAGTAAGAGACCCATATAAACCCTCAGTTTGTGACTTATGTAAGGACCACACGGTTGGCCCAATGGAGGTACCCAATGGTGGATAAAGGTTTCCTGCGTGTTTGGTCTTTTCAGCGTGCAAAGCTATTAAATTTAAGTTAAATTCAAATCTGACTCCATTTTTTTACCTAATCTGACTCCGTTTTATTATGACCTCGCATTTGGGTTAGAATGCCAATTATTATTGACCATTCCTAGGATAATTTATCTAGACATCTGATTATTCTGTTTATTCTTTAACATTATTGTACTCATTCATTCAAGTGCTCAAGTCGCTCAAAGATATCGCTTCGGCCGTTAACGTATCTTACGGTCACATTCTCGTCAGTCTTGGTTATTAGACAGAGGTAATTGACTAATATTTTAGATGGCCGCTCCTATGCTAGATCATTCTAAGAGTACTTTTATTTAGTCTCCCTTAGATCTGTATACATTTGAATAAAGCAACATTATCTCTAGTCACACCAAGCCGACGCCGACGAACTAGTGGCGACGAAAGCAGACTGCGGGGTCGGCAGCGTCTGGTTCCTAAAGTTGCCCTGACACACCAAGCCGACACTCAACACCCGACGGCCAAGTAGCACGTCCATTCTACGCCTGGGTAAAAAGAAATGCCTAATCAATTCATCTTCACTTGCCTCATTCCAGACAGCCATATCTTTTTTAAATAATCACGTATCGGAATGAGAAATGCAAACAAATAAGATGAGTGTTCTGTTGTGTTCCCTCTTGACTTCGTCGTTTACTTACTTCGTCACTTCCGGGGGTTTTTCTCGCGCACTGTTTCGCCAGCTGAACAGCCAATCAGAATGATCAGATGGCCTGACTGACCAACGAGCTCCGACGCCGATTCAACATGTTGAATCGGCCGAAAACCAGCCGACGAGGACCAACTTCAGCCTACGGTGTGGAACACACTGAGAAAACTTAGTCGGCCGACGAACAAAAAATGCCCGTCTGCCGACCGTTGGCTTGGTGTGTACCGGCCTTTAGCTAAAGTAGTATTACAATAAACAGAGGTTGGGCTTACCCTGTCCAGGTTGGTCAAACAACATTCAGTTGACCTAGACGGAAATTCCCTTTTAGCCCTTACAGTCTAAATACACTTGAACTAATACCAAGTGCTAACCGGATCTCTAAAGATACAGTTGGTGTGCCCTATGCTCCATCTCAACTGAATTTTAGCCCGGTACTAACCTGACGCAGGAGAAAACATCAAATTCTCAAAGATAAATCTAAGAGTAAAAGATGCATACCTGACTTTAGAAAAATACATTGTGTGGAGTGTAGAGACACACACCACACTACGGGCTTCTGGCTACAGAATCCCCTGATCCTCTTGCAACATTTCCTTGAGTACTTCAGACCCATACAGACGTCCCACGAAATGGAGACAGGAACTAACAATTTGAATATGTATTGATCAAGCCGAATTAACACCTTTTGGGACAGATGGTAATTTGCATGGAATGACACACCCTCTACAGTAATCAAAATATCTCTTAAGTCTTCAGGTCTGTATTATACTTTAGTCTTCTTTTGTAAGATTGAGACCATTGTACCACTCGCCCTGGGACTATTCAAATGATACCAAACATGACTGTGAATATTACTTGCATTCATGTAGAACATTATACGATTGACCATTCTGAGTGAACCAAGTGGAGGGAGGATGGGTAAAGGGAAGGAAGGGGATGAAAAGGAACCGATGCATATGTGAGAGAGGCGTTTTCCTGCATTTTCTCTCAGTGGGATGTGGAAACACATGTCTGTATGTTAATGCACTGGAAGATCTCGGAAGATAAAAGTGTCTGAGGTTCTGTAAATCTTACACTTATGAAGGAAGGAGTGTTGATAGCTTGTAGCTATTTTTTAAGTGAATGAGTGAGTGAGTGAGTGAGTGAATGAATGAATGAATGAATGAATGATTGACATTTTATGTGATAAATATGTTGAAAAGTTGAATCTGATTAGAATGTGAATGTGACTATTAAGTATGTGGGGTGAAAAAAAAAAGTTTTCTTTTGTGACTAGGTTATTTGTGTTCAAGGAGGGGAGAAGGGGTTGCAAGGTCTTTCCTTTTGTTCTTCAGTGTGTAGAGATACTTGTCTCTCTCTCACGAAATATTATTTCTGATCTGTGCTCTTACTGTAGCTCTTCTCATGTCTGTCTTAAAGAGAATTTTTTTCTTGGGGGGGAAAAAAAAAAAAAAAAAAAAAAAAAAAAAACTTTTTTAGCCCTTTATACCTTCACGCATATTTTCAATGCAAAATGCAAATTTTATGATTTCTCTACTTTTTTCAAACCCTTTTAAAGCCTGAACACAATCAGAAACAATGAAACAATCAGAAAAAAAAACAAAAACATTTATTCAAAGGCCCAAACTGACTTTGTGCAGTTGCTGATATTTATGACCAAAAGCAAGATGAAATGCTAATAGCTCGTAATGTAAATCAGTGAAGTCTTAATAACAGTATAGCAGACTACTTGCATAAAACTCAATATATAAATATCATTTGTCCCTCTATATATCTACCAACAATACGATAAGATTAGTAATTTAACATATAATAATGATTAGTAAAATGATTATTAAATTTTCTTTTAATAAAAATCTATAAAGTTTTCACAGCAAAAGTACACATTTATCACAACCTGAAGGAGGGCATTTTTAGATACATTAGATACATAAAGGCCTTTTTACCTAAAAAAAAAGTATAAACTTATCAATCAGACAACAGACCTCATGACTGTGTACAATAGGTTCCCTTCCTAAGTGGAACTCACACACTGAGTCATGGTAATTGACACTTTGGGGAATGCCTCCAGTATGACCGGTGTCTGAAGCATGATTGATCACGACTTGATAGTAATTGTCACAGGCGCACCTGCTGATTATAAAAGGGGCGTCTAGAGTCATCTGCATATGTGGGGCTCGTAGATGGACTTGGCTGATGAACTTGAGATGGGTCTTTCCCTTTCTCAATCCTCAGTCGCCAGTTCGAACGCCCTCGTGTCGAATCCGAAAAGTTGGCTTTTTGGCTTCGCCTTCACCTCCTTAGAGCTTTCCGTTCCTCCCTGAGCTGCTTCCGCCTAGCAGGTCTAATTATGCGAATGTTAGGGATTTGGAAGACAGCGAAAATGCGAAGATGCCGCGGATGGAGGAAGCCCTCGTGGGGTACCTTTCATCTAGCACGGCGTCTTCGTAGAGGGCTCCCACTTTGCCCTCAAAGCCCAGTCAGCTTACATCTAGGCTTGTGGGCAAAGCATACATGGTGGCTGGGCAGGCCAGAGGTAGCTTGCATACCATTTCGGCATTGCAGGCCTACTAAGCCAACCTGCTGAAGGACGCTGATGTGGCAGGGGGTGTGTCCCCTCGTAACATCTAGGATCTCCACTGCACTACCAGTCTTGCTCTCTGTGCAACCAAGCAGGTGGCTCGTGCTATCGCCCGCTCTCTTGCTGCACTGGTCTCCATGAAGAGACATTTACAACTTAACATATTTGGCCTAAAGAAGAAGGAGAAATTCTTTCTCCTTGACGCCCCGGTTTCCCCTGCCGGACTCTTCGGCACCGCCGTTGAGATGGTGGTCAATATTCAGGGAGGCGAAGGTTAAGTCAGCAGCATTTGAGCACTACATTTTTTACCGCAGAAGACATCCTTCCTTCCCCTAGCTGAGCCTGTTGCTGGACCCAGCTGGCGGCAGGCTCAGAAAGCAGAGTGATTTTTCCTCTGTACATGATACAGCACTGTGGCGTCCCACTTCAAGTGGCTGGGTTGCTTCCCGTGCCCCACTGCATCAGCCATCGCCCCCTATGGGCTACAGGCTGGTTCTTTACAGAAGTTATTTCTGGGACAGAAATAACTTGTACTTCTTCAAGGGATTGTCACTTCGGTTTCAGTGTAGAAGTGGGTATTTGCTCCCCCTTCCTTCTCCCACTAGGTGGAGTTATATGCACTCTGAGGTGTCACGTACTTTGTCATGGGCGCACACTCATGGGAGGTAATGGTCGGTATGGCATAGTGGGTATTTGTTCCCCAAAGCGTCAATTACCATGATGCAGTGTGAGTTCCACTTCGGAAGGGAACGTCTTGGGTTATAAATGTAATCTTGTTTCCCTGTGAAGGGGAACCAGACACTGCATCGTGTTGCCATGAAAAAAATTAAGCTGAAGACGCGTTTTATTATCAGCAGGTGCGCTTGTTACAATTACCATCAGGTGGTGGCCAATCGAGTTTCAGACCAATTCAATTACCATGACGCAGTGTCTCATTCCTCTTCTCAGGGAACCAAGGTTACATTCATAACCCGAGGCGTTTTTCAGCAAAGATTTGATCATGTTGATAATTTAGAGGCCTTAGAATTTTGTGTATCAGTTATGATACAGCAGGATTTAAACATTTTGTAGATTATTAAAGGGGTATGCACGCTAAAGTACTGCAGACTAATGCACGTCAGACATTAATCAATGTCACAATAAAACACTTCTTTCACTTCTTTCAAACTGCGGTCACATTAGACTTTGGACTTAATGGCCATAATACGACATTGCCAGTCTCTGTTGCATCTTTTTTAAAAACATTAATTCAGAATATACAAAATAATAAATGTAAAAAATTTAATGTACTCCACTTTCCTGCAGTGCTGCAAACCTGCAGCTTTGAAGTGACACATCAGATTTCACTTCGAATTAATTCAGAATGCAGAATTCGAACTTTGTAATGCAGTGAAATTCGCATGATCTTGAGTTTCCAGCATGCGTATTAATGGAAATGAATATAACAAAAAGTGTAGTGTGACCGATCCTTCAGACACAAGACTCAAAAACTGATTTCCAGCCCACACATTTTGGGTACAGCTAATTTTATATAACATGCACAGAGTGTATATAACAAAGTTGTATTTTTTTTTTTTTTTGTTTGTGTGATTTTAATCACATTATTGTGATGGTACTGTTGAGCTGTGGAAACAGTTAATAATGTTAAGAGAATGATAGAAAATTTTTGTCTCCATATGACTTTATAAAACATTAAATCTTAATGTGTAACTACATACGGTTATTATGAAAGCCTAAAAAAAAACCCATTATTTCAGCAATTAGTTTGACAATGTTTTTTTTTTTTTTTTTTTTGGTTTCCTCCAGAGAAAAATCCTCTGACAAAAGCATCCACGACTATGAAGCCAATTGAAGAAGGAATGGAAGATGACGTTTTTGAATCTGAATCCCCCACTACCTCCCAGAACATTTCCAGGACCCCCAGAGAAGACATGTAAAATGTATTTTATCACCTCATGGTCTTACACTTCTGTGTTTCACTTCATGTTCTATAAAAATAATGTAAAATGAATGGAAGATGAAAGGAATTCAGACTTACCCTCAAATTACACTGTTCTGAGTAGAGATCCTGTATGAGAGGTGATCTAGTGTTACAGATTTAACCTTTAAGTTAATTTTTGGAAATCATCTCATATTAGAGTTTATTTCTTGCTTTAGTAGAATCTGTATACAGAAAACATTTTAACTGTTTGCATTTTAAAGCATTTCTTTTTTTTAATTTTATTCTTTATTTTTATTTTAAATTTGGATAACTGTGTTAATCATGTGTAAAACAAAACTGATTACTTCTTAACCATCAGTAAAAATGGTACCATTTGTCTGATACAGAGTTCATACATATGTCTATTTCTTTGCATGTTCCTGTTTTTTGAGTCATGTTTTCTTGTGTGACAAGCTAACAGTCAGTATTATATTAAAATGAATTGTATTATTATTATACAGGTTATTATTACAGGTTTAAGCAATGAAGTGTACACTGGATTAATTGAATGTCCTGTTCGAAGCATTTCCATTTCTTCCAAATGCTTTTTCTTTTCTTTTTTCTTTTCTTTTCTTATGTGACTATTGTGTGTTTAAAGTCATACTGATACTTGAAATCACTTTTTTTAGATTAAAGTTTGGCACTATGGACATGCGTTTCTTTACTTCAGTATTTCATAATTGTTTCTTTCTAACCTAACAATGGCTGTGCTTAATATTTAAGTGATTCACTTAGACAAATCACTTGAGCAGAAACAAAACATTGCTGAAAGATTAAATAATTCAGGGAAACACTGCTTATGATCTAATATTCTTCCTCAGAAAATTACTTATTAACTGTTCTCATTTGAAGAAAAAGTGAATATTACGCTACATTTTTCTGAGGCCTATTGATGAAGATCAATCTCACATCATTCAGATATAATAACTCCTGTGTACACTGTGCTTTCAAAATATTTACATCGAAAATCTTACTTTGGAGTGCCTGCCAAATGTGTACATGTAAACGTTGTAAGGTCCACTTGGCCCAAGTAAGGTATCCAATGGTGGCTGAAGGTTTTCTTGCGTGTTTGGGCTTTTCGGAGTGCAAAGTTATTAAATTTAAGCTAAATTCTAATTTGACTCCATTTTATTATGACCTCAAATTTAGATTGAAATGCCAGTTGAATGTTTGTTCATCTCTAATTATTATTAACTCTTTACTTTATATTTACTCGTTCATTAGGAATCTATGTCGCTCAGGGTGCCTCACATCGGCAGTTTTTCGTGGGCACCACAGTCAAAAACCCTCCAGTCTGATCAGTAATCAGAGGTTATGACTAACTATTTAGACCGCCCCATGCTTGTCATGTTTTAAATAGTGGTTCTGTTTAGCCCCCTACAGTCACCCATGTAACAACTTCATTAAACCTCAAACAATAATCAGAGGTTATGCTAGTACTATTTGTCTAGCCCCCGATAGTTATATAACTACGTACATCTTAACTAAAGCTGAGACAATAATCAGCTGTTATGCTAGTACTATGAAATATGGCAATATTTCAATAGTATTTTTATCTAGCCCCCCATAGTCAATGCAACTGCATAACTTAACTAAAGTCAAGCAGTTAGTCAGAAATCTTGAAACTCCCCTGATGTGCTCCATGCTCCATCTAACCTGAGATCTAGTATGTACTTAACCCTTGACACATATTTGCAGTAACATACACCTTCATTTAATCTACTTGAGAAAATATTTTCAGAGTAAGTCAGAATAAAATCAAATGTAACAATTTATTGTCAGTCAGGTAAATGTATTATGCCAATTATACAGCCAATTCAAAGATATCAAATTGATACAAGACATCAAAATCTCAAAGATGAATCTAAGAGTAAGAGACCTGACTTGAGAAAAATACATAGTATGAAGTGTGTGAACACTTCATACCACGGGCTCATTCCGGCTACAGAAGGCCCTGATCCTTTTGCAACATTTCCTTAAGTACTTCAGACCCAGACAGACATCCCCTGAAATGGAGACAGGAACTAACAATTTGAATTGGTGTTAATCAAGCCGAATTAACACATTTTGTGTCAGATGGTAATTTGCATGTGTCGTGTTTGTCTGAATATCAATATATTCTATGGACAAAGACACAATGGAGGCCGAGTGCACGTAACCACTTTTTCTACTTTACTTAACAACTGTTCAGGAGTATATACAGGGCCAAACAGCACCACCAAAAACACAACACAACAACTGCAGGATTAACCCATTTCTGAACACCGAATATACAGGTGCATCTCAATAAATTAGAATGTCGTGGAAAAGTTCATTTATTTCAGTAATTCAACTCAAATTGTGAAATT
>JAFVLL020011659.1:0-44896 GCA_021397915.2 Tor tambroides
CGCGCTCTGGCTTAGTTCTCTCGCGCCAGAGCGCGCGCGCACACGTCACACACCGGATGCGTGTGTGACGACACGTGTGTGACAGATTCAGCCTTATTTTCAATAATGAACTAGTGTTCATCAATAATACTCTTAGTTTCGTCATAGTGTCACATGCTCTGATGGGATAGCAGTGAAATAATCAAGGTTTTCAGAATGCAGAAAAGCTTTTGCGATAATTTGGTGTGGCTTTTTACTGATGCAGGATGTATGAACCCGTTCGTGTTGACTGATTGGAGCATGAGTGGGTGCTTCCAATCCATTCTCAATGGGAGATGAGGGTCAGGCTTGGGGGACTGAGGGATCGACAGTGGTGCAGGGTGAAAAATTGCTGAACTTTATGCAAATGAGAGGCAAGAGCGCCAAACAGCAGTCAATCATTCTGTCAAACGGTTTCGCTTAGTACCACCAAATTCTCAATTTATCTATAGAGTACGACATAATGATCTGACAGCACCCTTTGAAAAATGCTCACAAGCTTTTAAAATCCGAGACCCTGAGTCTGCAGCCACCCTACTCAAATACAGGGGCAGTGCCATGTCAGTGTGGATTCTGCCATGCAAACGGAACCACTTATGTGAAGAGAGGGCCGTTAATGAGTCTGGAGATGAGGAGCAATTTTGCGTGAACAGTTAATCGATGTAAGCCCTTGTGAGCATTTCTTTTCAGCGCTCATTGAGAAGCACTTCTCTCTTGAGGCAGGTGCCCTCTGAAGCAAATGAGAAAAGAGCCCCCTAAAATCTGACACACAGACACACACATACGCACCTCCCGTCCACAGCCCTTAATATGAGCTATCCATCCTCCTCCATGCCCTATGAAATATGCCTGTAAATTACCACTAATGGGACCGCAAATGCAAGCTCGGCTCTGACTGTCAGGGTGATGCATGCAGGGAGAGCAGACGGACGACCCTCTTATGACTCAGGGCTGGTGCTGGGGAGTTTTGTTGCAGGTATTGAATACCTTCATGCAAAGTCATTAGCTCAGCTCCACCAATCGCACATTGCACAGTTTCCCTGTCACCATAGTTGGTAAAGCTGTTACAACTGAAGCTTTATGATGATACTTAGAAAACTACAGTTCTAAAGAGTTAGTTACCAGGTTATGACAAATTATTATTTAAGGAGGCAATATATTTTTAAATATAAGAATGTCAGAAGATGCAATATTTATTTATTTAGTGAAAGAAACTACATTTATTAAGCAAGGATGTGTCCAACTGATCAAAAGTGAATAGTTTTACATTTTTAAAAGGAAAAAATAAACAGTCAAATAAATGTTTTTTAACTTTATATTCATCAAACAATCCTGAAAAAAAATGTATCAGGTTTTCCATAAAAAAAATATTATGTAGTGTAACTGTTTTCAACATTGATAAAAAGTTTTACAAGTTTTTTAAAAGTGTATTAGAATGATTTCTAAAAGATCATGTGACACTAAATACTGAAGTAGCCACTGAAAATTCAGCTTTGCCATCACAGGAATTAATTTCATTTTAAAATATATAAAAATAGAAAAAAGTTATTTAACATGTAACAATATTTCACAATATTATTTATTTTACTACATTTATGATCAAATAAATGCAGCCAAATAAACGCAAATAAATGCAGCTCAAAAACTTTAAAAAATCTTACCAACCAGAAATTGTTTGAATGGCTTGAAAACAATAATAATCAGTGACAGCTTTAAACTTCAGTTGGTAAATTTATACTAGAACACTAAAACTAAACTATTTAATGAGTGAAAATAAATAAATAAAAATATAATAATTTGTTAATACTGCATATGAAATATTTTTTGACATGAATCATTTGAACAAATCAATTCCTTCCAGTTGAACTGGTTTTATGAATTCTAAATCAGTTCATTCAGTTCAAAAACAATTCACTGATTCAGTTCATATGAAAGACAGAGTGTGTTGATTTTTACCTCTGCAAAAAATAGAGATGTTAGAAAGTTGATACTTGTTACTAGAAAATCATATTTTGACAGTAGGTACTGTTGCTATCAGTTAGTAACATTTATAAATGAATGAACTGAAAGCTACTAAACTGCCTGTCACTTAGGGCCAGTTTTACTAAACAGGGCAAATTAGCGCGAGAGCGCAATTCCAAAACAGCTCCGATGGGCGTGGAAATTTCTGTGGGTGATTTACTAACAACGCGCAAATTAAAGAACACGGACATACATTTCATTTACATATCGATGAACGCAATATACCAAGCGCAGCACAAATTAGAGTAGTCGCAAATAAAGAATAAGGAAATAAAGAAGCCAGAGTACGTTGAAAAGAACCAGAGGCCAAAAAATGAAGGGTTGCAAGAAGTTTTGATAGACCTGGTATTGCGTGACTCCTCCCAGCAGGCACCAGACGTCTATATAACGTCAGGTTGACGTTGGACATGACGTCAGACAGACGTTGCATTTTGGTTACACAACCTAAAAACAACTCAAAATCTCAAAAACTCAACTCAAAAACAACTCAAATCTCAACGTCAGCTGACGTCAGTATCGGACATCAATTTAACATTGACATTAGATGATGAATTTACATTGAATTTTGGTCACCCGACGTCGCAACCGAAATTTAACCAAATATCAACGTCTTATGATGTTGTGTGCCTGTTGTGTGCCTGCTGGGCTAGTTGAGGGTTCCAAGTCGTCTTTTATATCCTTAAGCAAATTAAAAATAACATGGCTTGGCAACCATATGTTCATGATAACGTGTTCTTCTGGCATTCCAAATCAATTAATACGTGTGGAAAAATTCCTCTCCCTTCTATCACATGCTCTCTGTTCTCTGCGGTGCCTCCTCCATTTCAAGCGCAAAATAGTTTAAGACATGCTTTTTTGGGGGCGTTAAATAATGGCACGAATACCAGTAATCTGACAAGCGCAAACGTTAGTAAATCTCGTTGCATGATTTATTTTAACTCTCCTCCCATAATTTTGCGTCTGAAAGGGAAACTCCTACAAATGCATATTCAATAAGATCAGGCACAAAAATAACTGTCCACGCCTTTTCAGCGCTAATTCTTCAGTGCGGGTCTTTAGTAAGTCCTGACAGTAATATTTTAACGCCAAAAGTTAGTAAAACTGGCTCTTTAGCATTTAACTGAACAAAGGGTGCCAAAGCGCTACCAATTCAAAGACTAAGTTGTGAATTCATTCTCACTTGTAAACTAATCAACCAATGTAGTGCATCAATAGGTCTTCTGCAATTTTGTAACAGCTATTAACAACAAATTGTACAAATTGAGAGCCTTAGTGCACTGAGGCATATTAGTCACCCGCAAGCAGAGGCAGAGTATTTCTCCTGCTTAACGGGACGTGACGAGCTGCCTATCCATTCCATTGTTGCACATAAACACACCTAATGCACTGCATAGCCATCAGCTGATCTGGTTGAAATCTTATAGGAGAGGGGGAAGGTTCATGTAGCAGAGCATGCTGTTTGTACTGTATCTGCCATTCCTGAGCAAACACTGTCATTGATCCTTAGCTCTGTATAAAGGGAGCCATCTGGAGGCGTATTTGGAGCAACCGTCATGTGACTCTAACAATCCTCACATGGACAGACATCATATCTGAGCAAAGAGTAAAGGTAAGCTTGAAGTCTTAGTCAAAACACTTGAATTAAACACCAAAGAGATTTTCACCAAATGATAGCAAAAAGATGGACGGATTGTTGAATTGTAGCGACAGCTCACTCTGTTGGCTTCATGACATCAGAGGCTGCTGGGTAATTCTGGTTAAGCATGAAATCAGACATGCAGTGGTGCATGGAAATGGAGTAAAAACACATTGTATAACTGTGCCGTACACAGTACATGATGTGCTACATCCCTCGAGACAGCCCATATAACACATCACCATCTCTATGTCTCTCAGCTCCACATGCTTTACATTTTCATATGCCACCCTGGAGATGAAATAATGAAATTCTCTAATGTGCAGATGTGAAGGCATGAAGGACATTAGAAGTGCCATGTTAACCCCAATAAAAAGCTCTGTGATCACCAGGTTTCCATTTGGGAGAGACAGCTTCATGTGCCCCAGAACTATTTCACAAATTACCTTCTGATGTTAATGTACGACTCACCAAAATCCCACAGGCCACATTCACCTTTACTTCAAAGACAATTTAAAAGCCCAACACAATTCAAAATCCAGTGCAAATACTCTTGAAATTCAATCAAACAGGCTTTCAATCAGGATGAGATGCAATGTTTACACAAGCAGTAAAATACTAGTGTGAAAATCTCAGTCAGAATATATTGATGTATAGTCCTGGAGACTTCGACTCTAAAGGATTTTCAATAAAGCAAAACAGGAATCAATTAGACCTTCTGGCAGAGGTGAAACACACAAGACATGTTCCAATACTGGAAAACTTCATGGTGCTTCTCTCATTCCAACACTAAAAGCCTTGAAAATCAATCTAACTGTAAGTGAAGCTAATGTGATCTCTTAAAGAGAGTACTAGAGTCTTTCCTGAGAGTGATTATCAAGAGAACATGGATTGAACATGTGTTTTAATTGCCTGTCTGCACATGCGTGAATAAGGAGTCTGAGTTCACTGGGTCTACATAAGAGTACATTTTTCAAAAACCTGACAACAATCAGCGGCAATTACTTTGTGAATCAATACGACAAAATTATCCCTCTTAATTACCTGCCTTCAGCTCGAGACACTGGGACAGACTGCCTGTGACCCTACATAGGACAAATGGTTTGAAAAATGCCTTAAGTTACAATACAATAAAAAAAATTGTGTTTACTGCTTGAAAATTGAAAAGGTAAAAGAGAGAAATGCATGTGGGAATAAAAATGAAATGCACATTAAATAATAATAATAATAATAAAAACATTCTGTGACACTTTAGTATAGTGTTACAGAATTCTCACTATTAATTAGTTGCTTATTAGCATGCCTATTAATAACATATTGGCTGTTTATTAGTACTTATAAAGCACTTATTCTGCATAATCATATTCTACATCCCGAATCCTACCTAATTTCTAAATTTATCATCTACCTTACATACTATTAATAAGCAGCAGATTAGGAGTTTATTGAGGCAAAAGCCTTAGTTAATGGTTTGTTAATGATGAGAATTGGACCGTAAAATAAAGTGTGGCCTAACATTCTCTTAGAAAAATAACATTATTCTACCAAGGAGAAAAAAAAGAACGTAAAGGAATAGTTCACCCAAAACTGAACATTTGCTTAAAATATACTCACCCTCAGGCCATCCAAGATGTAAATGAGTTTGTTTCTTTAACATTTTAATCACTTGCTCACCAATAGATCCTCTTCAGTGAATGGGTGCAGTCAGAAAGAGAGTCCAAACAGCTGATAAAAACATCCACAAACAATTCACATGAATCCAGTCTTATTAAGAAAAAGCTGCAAGAAACTAATCCATCATTAAGGTGTTTAACCATTAAACTGTCGCTTCTGCCAATAATAATCCATCCCTTGTTGTCCTCTCACATCAAAATCCACCAACATATTTGTTTAGAACTGTTGTGAACTGTTTTTGCTTGTAAACAATGCTTGATCTGTGCATATTTCACTCCTGATCCAGACAAGACAGCTTTTTCACTTGAGAAAGCAATATCATGAATCATACTATTTAAAATAATAAACATAATTAGTGTATAAAACATTAATGTCATATTAATAATAATTAAATAGCATTATTTTATATCTATTATCATATAATTCAATAAAATAACAACAATGAAAATGAAATTTAGTCCAACTACATTAAGCACACCACCGTTGCAACATAGACAGACATACAGAGTCTGTGTGTGTGCTGAATATTTAGAGCGGAAGTCTGCATTATCTGCTCTAATGGGCAGTAGCATTATTTATGATTCTAAGCAGTCTAATTAACCATTTGAGATGTCTGATAAACGTTTCACATAATCCCTCGTGCTTGGGATGCTAATTTGCCCTTAATGTGTACTTAATCAGAACTCTAAATGACTTATTTTTGCAGAGACAAGAGCTGTAATCCTGTAATAGTTTCTGTGAAAACACATCTTGGTTGCAAAACAGATGCACTATTAAATAATTTTTGAATGAGCATACATGACATGATTAATGTCTCATAATATAAAGTTATTAAAAGTAAACCTCAACATTTGTGCCAGTGACGACACCTGATATTAATGATATCCCTCAGATATTAAACAAATTCATCTTAGTCATCTTTTTTTAACCTGTCAGCTTCACTGTGGTTAGCCTGAGGTAAAATGTGGTCAGTTCAGCTGTGAATAAAAGTCTAATTTGTGTAAAAATGTGTGCTTACATATGAAGAAGTTATCAGGCCAATTGGGCAAACACAGGCTAAGAAACACAAATGTGAGTGAAAGCAATAAAACCTTGTACAAAGGTAGCTGTGTAAATTAGTTTATAGGCAATATATCAATCATGGACATTGGAAGACTTAACACTTATTTCATTTAGCAGCAGAATTCAGTTATCAGTCCTGTTTTACAGTGCTTAATTTGGTTATTTTCTAAAGTGACAACTGCGTTTTGTAGCACAGCTGATGCCACAACGGCATTTTTGATGTACGTAATACAATATGGCAACAATCTCTGTGCATTGCACATGTGTGTTGCATGTTTTCATGTGGAGTTTCGATAACTCAGCAGTGATGGAGAGTTAAACTGTGGATTATATCTGAAGGTTTTAGATTTAGTCACTGTACAGAGCTGCTCCCATCAGATTACATTAGCAAGATGCAGATAAAATTTGGCGAGTAAAAAAAATTCCATTGTTTATTGTCACTAGAGTAGTGATGTATAAAGTGCAGCTCACACAGAAGTGACTGCATTCTGCTGGTCACCACAGCATTTTTTGCATGATCAACTTTAAACAAGAATGAAATCTGCACTTTATCGCTGGATTTTATCTGTAAAATGAAAACAGCAACAGTATAAACAGGTCATTTTCACTAGTTTATCACTAAAATAGGAAATGGATGTGCTATTCGGTCACACAGCTGCAGCTAAAATACTGTATGTAAACAACAAACAGAATAGTTTGAAGGTGTAGTCACACTTAGTTCAGCGAATATTCGTGAGCAAACCCAGATATTTCAACAGGAATTCACCATGTTTACTAACAGAAAGATGCTTGATTTGAAAGTGTCTTCAGTGAGAGCTCTGCTTCATTCATCGCTACACTATTGGACCTTTGGTCCGCAAAATTTTGCTAATATGACTGCACCTTGAGAGTCACATTGTTGTCAGTGCCAAACACTGAACATATCCAGAGTTTTTAGGCCTCTCTCCGGAGCAGTGGTTGTCCTCTCCATCATGCAGATCCTGGAGGAACCAGTTCTTCATGTTTAATGCACCTAATCAGGGGCAACTCTATTTATATCCATAATTCAGTGCAACCTCCCCTTTAGTAGTTCTATTTTTGGGGTCGTGGGACATGACCGTGGTGTCCGAGTCTCCTGTGTGCCCTCACACACTGGGAGCCACAATCCTCACATAGGCTAGTCCTTGTTTGATGGGTTATTTAAATATGTGTAAATGTAATCCCCCTACCCAAGGTTCAGTTTCAGGGAAAATGCACTTTACGCAAGCACAAACAATTATAAGACACCACAGAGCATCTATATTTCACATCCTGAGCTTTGAAAGCTGATTTTTTTTTTTTTTTTAATAAACATGCACTGCCTTTCAAAGTGGGCTCCTTTAAATCACGGAGATCACGTTTCTGTAGGAAGAGGAGCAACTTCAAATGCCAACTGCAAAGGAAAGTGAGGAATATTTTAAAAACCCATGGGGTTCCCTGTGTTCCCAATGCACAGATTTAAGCCATGTTCCATCCAGCTGACTGAACTGATGGGTAGAACCTGACAGAGAGAGAGAGAGAGAGAGAGAAATGGAAAGAATGAAAGAAAGTCAAGGACATAGAGGATTTGAGGACAGAATGAAAGCTGTGGGTGGCGACAGATAAAGCAGCCTTTGTGTATTTTCAAATGAAAGACCACAGAGGCTTATTAGCCTTGATAACGTTTCGAAATGTTAAATAGTAAACCGAGGTGACAAAATATCACTGTTAACAACAGTAACGAGTTTAATATGCTAAAACAAAACTCATTATGTCTGCTAAGTATCTGGGCTAAAATAAAATAACTAAAGAGCCTTTATCCACAGGCGAATCCTATTTTTAGGTGGCAAATGACACTTTGGATTAGCGTCAACTTGTGGCATGTACTGCCCCCTGCTGACTGAAACAGACACTACATAATACAAAACAGAAGTGTAATTTAGAAGAGCAGGAGTCTTCAGCCTTTTTAGACCAAGGACCCCCTTGGTGGAAATGGAGCAGGGACCCCTGTTACATATTTTGTAAAACTCAGTAAAAATACTTAATCATATTAAAGGTATAGTTCAGCCCAAAATAAAAATTGTTTTAACTCTTTGTGTTTCTTTCTTCTGTTGAACACAAAAGAAGATATTTTTGTAAAAATGCTGGTAATCAAACAGTTGATGGTAGCCATTGACTTCCAAAGGATTTTTTTTTCTTCTTCTTACTTTGGAATTCAATGGCTGTCGTTAACTGTTTGGTCAACGTTCTTCCGAGAGAGTATCTTTTGAGCTCAACAGAAGAAAGAAAATCAAAAAAACCAAATCAAAAAAATAATTAGCAGATCACTTTTTAAAGACCACTGGAATATGACGCAGGGTCCTTCAAAGTCACATTATCAAAGACCACACAGGATCAAGATGGAACTACAGTCAAGGACTGCTGACAGGGTCAACATCCTGTTTTGTTCCTGAAAATAGTCGGATACAGAGAAAAAAATAAATAAAAAAAGAATACCATGAAAATCTTAATGTCCAGATAATTCTGTCTCTATGGTAACCACGAACTACATTTAATAGCTACTGTATCTGTAAATGAACTGTAAAAATGTAACATTTTATAGCAGTAGCTGCGCTGACACCTAGTGGCCAACTCAGATATTTTAAATGTTTGCACATCATACCAGCATGCTGAAAAGGATGGAAAAAAGATTTGTTTCCGTTAGAATTCACTTTTATTTGTAATGACATTACATAAATGGATAAGTAAAAACATTTTAGTTGAACAGGGAATATTTAAACATCTACCACACTCTAAGAAAAGTCTGTAAAAATGTGTTACTATGAACAAAATTTCTGTGTTGATTTTTCACAGGTGTTTTACCCGTATTTTAAATGATGCATTGCATTGTGTTTTAGGGTTAAAGGAAATGTCTGTAATCTTAACAGATAATGTCCTGGCAGAAAAATACCAGTACCTTTTCCATTTTTTAATATGTAAATACCATCACTAATGTAATTACCAATACACCTGCTCTCAGTATCATGTTTCAACAGTAAAATCGAACGGTTACCTACTCCATACACTACCATTCAAGAGTTTGGTATCAGTGAGTTAAAAAAAAAGAAAAAAAAAAGAATGTTTTGTTTATCAAGAGAGGATGCATTAAATTGACCAACAGTGAAAGTATGAAGGATCATATGACACTGAAGACTGGAGTAATGGCTGCTTAAAAAAAACAGCTTTACCGTCACATGAATAAATTACCCTTTAAAATAAATGAAAACAGAAAACAGATATTTTAAACAGTAATAATATGTAATAATTGTATTAATAAATTATACTAAAATTACTAATTTCACTGTATTTTTGATCAAATAAATCCAGTCTTGGAGAGCATAAGAGACTTCTTTCAAAAACCTTAAAAAAATCTTACCAGTGCCAGACCTCTGAAAAGCTGTGTGTGCGTGTCTGTGTGTGTCTACAAATACTACACACCAAATTAATCAATTCTCTCTGTTTATAAAATAAATTCCAAGGAGGGTGTTGAATATTCAACCTTCTCCAGGCTATAATTTGAAGAACAGATTTGGTCCTGTTGCCGATAGCCCTTTGTGCAAATATAAATATCACTGTATAATAACATAAAAAGCTACAGGTGCAGACTTTTCAGGGCTGATGTTATTGTAATGCAATAAACACAAAACATTTAAAAATAAAACACGTACCATCTGGGGTGTCATACAAAATTATGCTAGTGAAATAGACCAGGTAAACCACTGTAAAATGTGTGTAGAAGGAAGGAAACATCTCACGTTTGGAATGGATCTGCTCACTGAGGGGAGAGAGACGTGTTGACAGGGTGATAGACAGCTTACACAGGCTGCAGCTAGTAATGGAGAACTGACACTGACACATGAGGCCTCACTCTCGCCCATTCTGATGGACTCTCGCCCCAGTCAATGTTTAAAAAGTTGCTGGCTTTGGGTAACAGCCCAAAGAGCACAGCCCTGGCTCACATTGCACACTGGAATATTGGTGTGGTGCTTTCTTTATATTGTCGCTGTCTTTAAGGTACATTTTCTCATTTGTTCAACTAGAGGAAATCATCTTTCAAATGTCATTTTCCTGGTTTGATCTATGTTGAAGCCACAGATCAAAGCACAGTTCATCCAAAAATGAAAATTCGGCCATCAATTACTCACCCTCATGTCATTTTTAAACCTCCATGACTAGCTTTTTTTCTGTAGATCAGAAAATAAGTTAATGGGGTCCAAAAAAAAAAAAAAAACGCTACTCAGAATATCCTTTTGTGTTCCCCATAAGAAAGAAAATCAGCTTTGGACTGACATGGAGGTTAATAAATGATAGAATTTCTCTTTTGGCTGAACTGTCCCTTTAAATGTCTGGATTCATTCATCTGGCTCATTGTAAAATGTCAGGTAGAGTTCATTAATTCATTACTGTGCATTGTTTCACATTAACTGATGAATACGCTTCATCAGTCACAGGATAAGATTACCCCTGCTGTTTAACCTTGCACAGCATCCCGCCGTGCAGCTAGTGAATTGCTGATGGAGTCAGTGTCAATCACAATCACTGTGTGAACGTAACCAGGAGAAACTGTCAAATAGAGATAGCAGAACAGTACTACAACTGACAATTTGTCCGAGAGGCTCTGCTGCACCTAAAAGACATCGTACTTGACTATATAAGAAAGAAAGGCTCTGATATCACTCAGCATGAACCCTGACATCAATATCCTGCCAGCTGATAAGGCCAGATGCAGCATGGTACGCAACACCGATTACCACACCACAACAGAACAACTTCTCAAACCGGAGTTCTTGTTCTTAAAGTTCCCAAAACATAAAGACTCACCGCTTGCAGTATTAACTCTGTGACAAAAGATTAGACATGATTAAATAGCAGTGGAAATGTACTAATACAACATGGGACAAAATTTTATTTAATTTCAGGGAACATCCCATTAGCTACTGATGAAACCAGTTGAATGAGAGACAAAACATGCAAATGATGAGAACTGAAGCCCAGCTGATGAACAAATGTGCTCAACAGTGAAAATATCAGCCCTGTCACAATGTTGATCTGAAGTAATTCTCAACTGTAATATTGCTATTTGTAAAATACAGTTTCTGTAATAAGTATTATTGCAAATACTGATCATGTCAACAGTAAACAAGCAGCTGTCACAATGTTGAAAACACTGAATATGACTTACAAACAAAGCAAGCCAAGATAAGAACAATTTATAGACCAAGGTCAACTGATCTGCTAGATAAGGCGTTGCTCCACGTATGCAGCAGGATTACTGGTTTCACAATTGCTCTGACTGTAATCTATACCATTGAAGAGAGGGCAGCAATAAAACCGAGACACCAAAATAACAAACTGCTACTAAATGTCAATGAAACTCTGTATAAGACAATAAAGGCAAGCAAAGTCATTTTCAAAGCAACTTTTTGAGAATCTTGTAGGTACTAAGAATATGTCTCCAGGGTTAGTCACAGACCATACATCATTCCAATATAACTTTCTGGTACAAAAATTAAGACAATTATTAATTATTAGTAATTATGCTCATGCATATCACAGGAACTGTCATCAGTCCATACTGCTGTTCAAAGGCAAAATGCAGTAATTACATTTTTGGCCAAAACTAACATCTGTACAGTAGATCAGTACTGTGACAGACAACTTAAAAAAACAAAAAAAACCAAGAATTCTGTTTCAGTTACTGCCTTTGCGAAACAGACATTGTGATTGGTCGTAAACAATAATAAGCAATTACACATCTTATTCACAGTTTGATGGTGCTTCACAGAAATATTCTGTACCTTAGCAAACTGCATTAACATTTAATCTATCGCATTCATACCTGGACATGAAGTGCAGGGGTACACAAGAGTCCAAGATGACCAATGACAGTCCAAAGGTCATATGCACAGTTAGACTGCAGTTTCTCTCTTGGGGGAAAAATTTTTCCAACCCAATATTCCCTTGCACCCGTTCTTCCCATCTGAAGCCACTCTTACAGGTTTTTACATGCATCAAACTATTAAGTGTTTTAAAAGATTGAGAGGTATGAGGCAGTTAGGGCTCTGCAAAAAACACTAGATATGACATATAAAACATTTGAACAGGTTGTGCATATATGAAAGTCAACTAGTTTCGTTTTAAATCTAAAAACATGAAATACGGCTCTGGTAAAAGTTTTATCAGGACAGGGTGACACTGTCCAATGATGGGACTGAAGCCAGTATTTTGCACCTGGGCTAAATATAGCCTTGTACACTTTCTTCAGAATCACAATACCTTTTTTCTCTTTCTAAACACCTTCTGCTGAACACTGGGACGTGCTGACTCAGGCCCACAAAACAGTTAAGAATCAGCCTATTTTGACCCATCTGATTCATTGCATCAATGCAGCATTTCTGCCAAAGTGACTGAAATCTAACACAGATGTCCCAATAGCATACATAACACTGTCTGTTGGACTGGTGGTCCTAACATATCCAGAGACCCTCTTTTGCTGCATTCTGCTGGTGGTTCTACAAATGTGTTTGTATCTACTGAATGTTAGACAAAAACATCAACAAAAGTGATACCATAGCAGACTGTTCAGCCACTTTGACCGTAAACCAGGAGAGCATCCGATGAAGCCCTAAATTTCCCCCTTTTTTATTTCCACAGCGTAAGTGGCCACACATCCTCGTGTTGAAGAGCAAAGCCTCATCAGTACTTATTAATTCCAAAGAGACGGACCCCATGGAACTGAGGCAGTTTGGGGATAAGCACGGTGAGCAGGGAAATGGTGTTGATGATGAAGTGCACCCTGTCATACTTTGTATAGAAACTGGTCAGGAAATACCTGTAGAGAAGAAGGACAAGGACGAGATCAAGTCAGATGTCAGATGGTAACAAGAGATGCACATATCCAGAGGCTACAGAAGTTACTCAAGCAAGCACAGCACAAGACTGCATCTAATGGAAACACAGGATGTGGTTTCTTCATGCTGCAACAGAATGCTTCTCATATATAATATAATATAATATAATATACAGGTGCATCTCAAATTTGAAAAATCGTGAAAAACTTCATTTATTTGTAACTTATTTCAAAAAGTGAAACTTTCATATATATTTTAGATTCATTACATGTAAAGCATTTCAAAAGTTTTTTTGTTTTAATTTTGATGATTAGAGCTTACAGCTCATGAAAGTCAAAAATCCAGTATCTCAAAATATTAGAATATTTATATTTGAGTTTCATTAAATGACCATCCCTACAGTATAAATTCCGGGTATCTCTTGTTCTTTGAAACCACAATAATGGGGAAGACTGCTGACTTGGCAGTGGTCCAGAAGACAATCATTGACACCCTCCACAAAGAGGGTAAGTCACAGAAGGTCATTACTGAAAGTGGTGGCTGTTCACAGAGTCCTGTATTCAAAGCATATTAAATGCAAAGTTGACTGGAAGGAAGAAATTGGGTAGGACAAGCTGTACAAGCAACAGGGATGACCGCAAGCTTGAGAATACTGTCAAGCAAAGCCGATTCAAACACTTGGGAGAGGTTCACAAGGAGTGGACTGAAGCTGGAGTCAGTGAATCAAAAGACACCACACTCAGACGTGTTCAGGAAAAGGGCTACCAAACCACTTCTGAAACAGAAACAACGTCAGAAGCATTTTACCTGGGCTAAGGAGAAAAAGAACTGGACTGTTGCTCAGTGGTTCAAGGTCCTCTTTCAGATAAAAGTAAATTTTGCATTTCATTTGGAAATCAAGGTCTGGAGTCTGGAGGAAGACTGGAGAGGCACAGAATCCAAGCTGCTTGAAGTTTCCGAAGTCAATGATGATTTGGGGTGCCGTGACGTCTGCTGGTGTTGGTCCATTGTGTTTTATCAAGTCCAAAGTCAATGCAGCCGTCTACCAGGAGATTTTGGAGCACTTTATGCTTCCATCTGCTGACAAGCTTTATGAAGATGAAGATTTCCTTTTCCAGCAGGACTTTAGCACCTGCGCACAGTGCCAAAACCACTTCCAAGTGGTTTGCTGACCATGATATTACTGTGCTTGATTGGCCAGCCAACATGCCTGACCTGAACCCCATATGGAATCTATGGGATATTTTCAAGAGAAAGATGAGAAACAGTCGATCCAACAATCCAGACGAGCTGAAGGCTCAGTAGTACCTGAGCAGAGGCACAGGCTGATCGCTTCCATGCCACACCTCACTGATGCTGGAATTTGTGCTAAAGGAGCCCCGACCATGTATTGAGTGCATAAAAGAACATACTTTAAAGAACTTGAACTTTTCTGTTTTGCAAATCCTTTTTTTGATTGATCTTAGGAAATATTCTAATATTTTGAGATACTGGATTTTTGACTTTCATGAGCTGTAAGCTATAATCATCAAAATTAATACAAAAAACTTTTGAAATGCTTTACATGTAATGAATCCAAAATATATATGAAAGTTTCACTTTTTGAAATAAGTTACAAATAAATTAAGTTTTTAACAATATTCTAATTTTTTGAGATGCACCTGTACGTATTTATTGAAATTCCTTTCTTTTTACATCACTGCAGGGTATTAGATAACATTATTACACAGCTCTATGGATAACTTGATTCTGATTGGTCAGCTACAAGATTCCAAGGTGTGTTATTCTCCAGTAACAAACGTTGTCATTAGCAACAGCAAAAAACATACCCCTCATCTGGATATTTGAGGCTGATGCTTCGTTCACGTCTTTCATATTACACTGGCGCATTCTCTCGTTTCTGAGGTTCAAGATGATAACGGTTTCATAAATGCAACTGTTATCATCTTGAACCTCAGTTATCAACTGTATTTACTTTAAAATGAAACCAGCGGACTTCAGTATTAATAGTGAAAAGTAGTGTAATTAGTGATGACTGTACATTATGCCTTAAATGTCTGTCTTGTCTGAGCTTCGTCTAAGCTCAAAACTGTTTGTTAGGATCTGTTTTTCCGTTTGAAGAAGCTATATATATATATATATATATATATATATATATATATATATATATATATATATATATATATATACACACATACACACGTAGTTGTGTTAGTTAGTTGCCAAGTTAGTTAGTGTGTGTGTTAGTTGCCAAAGGCCAGTTTTAGTTTTTAAATCTAATATTTATTTTATTTTTTACCAGCATTATAAAAAAATATATATATATATATATATATATATATATATATATATATATATATATATTTTTTTTTTTTTATAATGCTGGAACAAAATAAAAAATAAAATGAAAAACTTAAACTTGCCTTTGGCAACTAACTGAAATTGAAGTTGAAAACTAAAGAAAAAAAAAATAAGAAAAAAATAAGGCTAGTTTGAAATAGTAATTAAAACTATAATACTATATAAACAACACTAAAATAACACTGCTACTACGTAATGCCCACTCTTCACCATCCACTTCTCAAAGGATATCATCAACCCAGCTGAAAACAACATCTTAAACCTGATTTGCTGATCTCAGCTGCCCTCTCAGACTGGTCAGGCTGGTCTGTTGGCTGTTTTCAGAGAGGCTTGAAGTACTTTTCTGCTGCTAAACACCAGTTTGGCCAGGCTAGCAATCCAGCTAGACCATCTAAAACCAACTTAAACAAGCTAAGACCAGCAAACCAGACTGGTTCTGGTTTTGTCAGCAGGGAAGTCTCACTCACTTTTTTTCTTCTTGTAAAATATCTTGTGTCACTCTGAAATACATCAAATGGTTATACAAATCAAATTTTACACAGCATCACAATTTCACTTTTTCAAAAAAAAAAATTTTTAAAAAAATGCAAAAACATTTTAAAATATGTTTCATGCTACCAGTAAGAACAGCAGTAAAATCAAGACAAACCTCCTCATCTCTCACTGTAACTAACAGATACACCCTCAGAATATGAGAGGAGAAGACACGAGAGAGAAGAAAAGGGTAGAGCAAATGACCTGACTGACTGACTAACTGATTCTAAATCCAGCTCTCCTTGCCAGCAGACACCACAGGAAGTCAGCATCACTGCCTCTTGCTCATGGTCATGCAGAGCAAGCTGTGAAAGCCTTCCCAGTGTGTGTGCAGAGCACAACCAAAAGGGACAAATTAGCGTGACAGGCAGAATGAAGCTTCTAACAGCACAGAGTAAAGGCGAACACTCTTACAGTATAATAGGGGTGATGGTGAGAAACTTTCGAGAGGCGGTGAACTGGACCCCGTAGTCCATCTGTTCCCAGTGGGTCAGAAGCCGGGCCTTGCCTTGGTCTGGAGTCTCAAACGGCGTTCCTTTTACCGTGTGTAGGAAGATATACATGCACTATGGCAGAAAGACACAGAACATCATGACCTTTGGTACAATTCTTCAAAGCTCTATCAGCAGATGTTGTGAAACTCTTAGGACAACAGCAAGAGCTGATCCGTTTTGTGAGCAGGATGACTAAGAAAGGCGATACAGGATGGCTCTGTCAGTCCAACATTGGCTGAAATTACAGAACCTAGAGTCAGCAACTGAACGGGCCAAAATTCAGCAAGAAAAAATCTTGCCGTTTTAGAGCTTCTGCAGCTGGGGTCTGTCACAAAACAAATGATTATTTTAAGCCTCTGCATCTTAAGAAAGCATCTGTGCTACATTTACACTATGAAACTAATGCAATGGTTTTCTATTGGCAGACTGTGGGCCAAAATGAGTTGCAGATCTGTTATGGGTTGTGACAACAGGAAATAATGCTACTGTTTGTACTAGAATTAAGGCCTGTTCACAGCTGTTCATTTTAGCGTTCACATCTATGCATGATAAAGTTCTGTTTATTATTTAGTTCAAGCTCTTTACAGTCAGGTAGATTCTGACTGGCTGTCAATGTTTTTTATCATTCAATGAAATGAAAGGGATTACAAATATAATGTTCCTCTATGTCGTAATCATTATAGGTGTGGACTTCACTTTCTTCAATTAAAAAGTTTATTAAAACTTTATAGTTATCATGAACAGAGTAAACAGGCCATTACGATAGCAAAATATACAGCAATAACAAACTTGTAAACAGGAGGACAAATGCTTGGATCAGATGTACACAGCAAAAAAAAAAAAAAAGGACAATTTCAACTGTCACTTAGATGCTTGTCTAATTAGATGGAAGGCAAACCATAAACAAAAATACTATATTAAATTATAATAAAATAGTGTTAAAAACGTAAAAGTACAGACAAATTATATAAAAATAAGTTCACTTGCAGTGAGGACAAACACGGTTTGAGCACAATTCGTTCTGTATAATGAATTACTCCATGAAACCATGGACACTTTCCTATTCAGTCAATGCTAATAATTTTGCAAATTTTGGGCCTATGAAATTTATAGTCTTTTAAAATACATTTCAGAGCTTGATTTAAGGATAATTTTGGTAACTTTTTTTAGTAATACACAATTTTGGTACTGTGTTGGATCACTTAAAATTGAGCAAAACAGCAACCACTAACCTAAAAACCTACTACGGTGAACTACGCTAATATTAACAGATAAACTCTCTAGCCTGATGTCATTTAGCAGCTCTTACCGAGTTATGGATGAGGTTGGTGAGGGTCCAGACCACAGGCACGCTGACGAAGGGTATGCTGAGCAATACGATGTGTAGGAGGCCGATGCCAAGCACATAGGAGAGCCATATACCCCTGCTGTTCATCACTCGCGTGTTTGGATTGACCTCACTGTGCGCCGTGCCCACGTTCATCCTCGCGCAGCGGAGGGACACTCAGAACTATTGCGCACTTACTGTCAGACACAAGAAACACGTGTAAATGCACATATGGGTTTAAAATTGCATTACGTTCACTGACATTTAGACGCACAGACTATAAATAGTCATAGAACAAAATGTAAAAATTAGCATCAATATGCAGAGTGTGGAAAATCAACACAACTTCTGAAACTGTTCAGTTGTTGTTATTTAAAATGATAAGCGGGACGAAGCACGGGTCATTTACTGTACAATATTGTGCAAGAGTCTTCACGAATCACGCAGAAACTTCACAGTAAGTACTTACGAAAAAAAAGAATAGCGCTATTTCCCTCTGGTTGTAATTTGTTTCGTAAATGTTATCGGGATATCTTCCGTTCTGGAGCCCTTATGCAATGTAGCCTTGCAGTTTTTCGAAACTTGACACGTCTGTTTACTTCATCACGTTTGCTTTGAAGCACTTTGTTCTTGTGCAAACAGATGGTGACAACACAGCAAGACTTCATCGTTTCACGTCATCATTTTTCAGAACTCACCTTTAGAAATATAGAAATATATTCATCGGGATAGCCGCTGATTGGATGATGTGAGTCACGTGGAGGATGTCGTCCAATCAGCCTTCGGTAATTTGATGAAAAGGCGCACGCCCCTCTTAACGTCACAGAAAGTGCTAGTGAGAGGGATTAGGCGATTATGCAAAAATACTGAGATTTATGGGTATGGTAGTTTATTTAAACAAATGATTGCCCATAAGTTTAAATGTAACAGGATTTCACAACAACACTGGATACTTTATATTCCGTTATAAAAGTTGTATGAGAAGTTCGGCAGAATTTTAAATACTATGAAAAGTTAACATTTCATAGAAGGCTATGGAAAAAAAATAAAGCAATGACAGTGAAATGCTGTCAGTCCCTAACATTCTTCCTGACTTCTCCTTTTGTGTTCCATAAAAAAATAAAGACAAATTGGTATGGATCACCATGTTAATGAAATGGGGGCAGGAATTTCATTTTGCTCAACTCATCTTTAAACATCATCATATATTGCATTGCTCATCCATTTAAGATTAAAACGTGAGATTGATCAATAGAGTGAAAAGGTATGATATTAAACTACAATTTGTGATGTTTTACATTCAGAGGTAATTCATAAACAGAGCTGAGTAGTAACTGATATGTAATCTGGATTGCGTAGCCTAATCAGATTCCAAAAATTAAGTACTTGTAATCAGATTAAATTACACTAGATTAGATTAAAGTACTCATAATCAGACTAAAGTTACTTTTTTATTGATTACATATTTAAAAATCATTTCAATTTTAAGAAGTGCTTTCTTAACATTTCAACATTGCATCAACTACTGATGAACACTTTCATTTTTATTTGAATTATCATTATTGGGTTATTTAACCATGTATTACTATGTCTTTGGAAGGTTTTTGTCTTTCAAACACATTAAAATGCACAAATTCACAGTATTTCTTATTTACATGCAGAGATTCCAAAACATTTTTGTCATCTGAACCTCATTCACCTAATATATTTACTTGAAGTCCCCCTGAGATTTTTTGGTAATACATTAATAATTAATTGCTATATGCAATAAACTACTTTTCATTCATTTCTAATGTGTACTGAAAAAATTTAATATCATGGGTGTTTCTGACACTGTTTCTGGGGTTATTTGAAGAAGAAGAAAAAAACAAAAAAAAACTTTGTTTTATGAAGGTTACATAAGGTCACCTTGGAAACCCGCTTTCATAATTAAATTTTTTTTTTTTTCAAATCTATCATGTAAAGAGTTTGCACCTTGTCTGAGAATATTATCTAAATACTAAAAATACAAAAAGAGTGAAATTAATATAAACTTAATATAACATTAAATGGTAACACTTTATTGTAAGGTGTCCTTGTTACATATGTTACATGTACTTAATAATTTATGCATAAGTACATGCAAGTAAAAAACTGATATTCTGCAGTTACACATAACCAAAAGTCATTTGTACTAGGTATATTCATGTTGTTAGCTCATAACTGCGGTAGTCCCACAATATTGCACATCTCAGTGTGGTATGACCCTTCCATCTTATATGTTGCATAATGTAAGCTAATAATAAGCTAATGCTCCAACAAATGCTATAAGGGCACTAACAGGCTGTAGGGCCACTATAGGCTTCTAAAAGAACTTATTTAGTCTCTGGACCAAAGCTGTGTGAAATATCAGCTCTGCTATACAAACTCCGTCATTTTGCCCTGTAGGAACTGAAACATGAGCCATGTGTCTGAATGACGTGGGAGCGTCTTCTCTGATGATTAAACTGTAGCAAACGCACACAACTTCAAAGCGCTGTGGTCTTCCCTCTCTTGCACTTACAATGCTCTTGGCGGGGAGCTACTACATTTTAAACGCTGTTAAATTATATCTTGGAGCTCAGAACATGCTACTCTGATATTCTTTAACAATGCAACCCTTAGGCCCGAAGATTTATGTTTCCCAACGTGATTCCTTCAGCTGGATCCGAGCCTGTTGGAAGCAGGCTACTTTTAAAGACAAGATTACATTTAGACTCCTATAGAATTGCAGCAGCATTGTGTCTTTCTGTCCCCTGAGGGAGAAATGCTTGTGACATTAATTAACCTTTAAATGATGACAATATGCAGAGTAAATCATTGGCTGCAGATGAGATCAAATTGCCATTATTGTCAAGAGAGGCTAAACTGTGGCTATTTTCATCAAGTGACTATTTCAATTTTAATGTACTTATACTTTTAACCTGCCTTGAGGTTTCTGACGACTCTCTGATGAGTCTATGAAAATCATAAAGTGTATAGAAGCATGAAGTTATTTCATTTTAAGAGCCATAATTACTACTGTTCGTCTTACAGGAGACAGCTCAGGGAATTAATACGAGATTATTCAAGACGAAAGTTACGCTGACTGTTCATGTTCTTACACACATACGCATATTTGCCCCAGAGGATTTTAACTAGAATTTGGAACATTCCCTAGCTGCATGCCTCAAATATTTCAAGCCAATCCCAACCTATTCCTGCTTTCAAAAACACATTAGTATACTGATTCCACTTTTCCCAAATAAATGTAACAAGATATTGAGGTTTAAGGACCACAGCAGTCTCAACTCATTGTAATGTAATTATCTATGATACCACTAATGCTAATAATATAATATAAGATGGTCTGCAGTCTCTATATAGAAAATCATTTTAACAGCAATTTCTGAGATAAATGTGTGACAGTACTGAGAGTAAGCAGAAGATGTCAGTATAAACCCATTGTTGATGTTTTTGTCTCACTAGAAAAGATAGTTTCTACTCGCTGAACTGAGTCAGATTTGATTTCTATTACTCATCTTATATAATACTTTACTACATACTACATGTTTACCGCTTTATAAGAACTTAAGCCTAATAAAGGCCTATACAGTATATGCCTTAGGCGTTCCCACTGTGTTGTTAGCTAACAAATGTACCTGATATATTTTGTATTGTATATTTATGTGATGAATTAGTATAAAAACAGGTTTGAGGATCAGTTGTAAAAAGAGCAATTTGTACAGTAGTTAATGACTGTCACCATGGACATCTTTGTACCTTATTCACCCCTAAATGGTTCATAGTAGTACTCTAAAGCCCTATTCGCACGGGATTAGTATTATCTGGGGACCATGTGTGATTTTGAAATTACCCCCCCACATCTGAATTTCGTGTGGTGCATTCGCACGGGATAAGCGAAGCCTGTGATTTTACTCGAATTTACTGATTTATCTCCCAGATCCCCGGATGTCAAGGAGTCCCGTTCTATTGTCCAATTAGATGGATTTAAAAAAAGAAACTAATATAGTTTCGTGCCCTATGTCATTTACATTTCACCAGGTTAAAGTAATATCTCAAGCTTTATGCTTGATTTATTTGTAACACATTAACCTCAAAACCTTTTCAGCTTTCTCTTTCTGCAAATTGTATGGTGTAGCGATATATGACAGCACCCAAAATACTATCAAACACTCCAACGCAGCTCCATTCTTCACGAAAGATGGATAAAAAGGCGCACAGGAAACAAAAAACTTGAAAAATGATATACGACCAGGCAAATGCGGGCCAAATCACAGAGATGCCGATTCGCACGGGACTAATTTTACCACAGGACCTCGGTGTTCGGCGAAATATGGTAGGTCATTTGCGGGGGAATTTTTACTTTACAAATTACAGACATGGCCGATTAGCACGGGATTATCAACCTCCGGGTACCATTACAAATGACTGGAGGTCACCAGGTAATACTAATCCCGTGCGAATAGGGCTTAAGGCAGTAATATGCACCTTTTAGGGCAGTGGTTCCAAATCCTGGTCCTGAAGAATTCCCAACACTGCACATTTCGGATGTCTTTCTTATTTGACACACATATGAGGTCTTGGAGTCTTCAGTAATGAGCTGATGAGTTGAATCAGGTTTGATTAGGAACACATCTAAAATGTGCAGTGTTGGGGGTTCTCTATAGAACCCGGACTGGGAACCACTGCTAGACAAGGTACAAGTTGTCACTGCAAGTTGAAACTGCCCCAAGTAACAAGCTATTGACAGTGTTGTGCAAGTTACTTCCAAACTGTAATACATTATAGATTACTTATTACTGTTATTTAAAAGTAATTCCTTACATTACAATATTACTGTCTCAGAATTGTAATGCATTACATGACTCTTCTATTACTTTTGAGTTACTTTCACCAAAATAAGTACAGAAGTAGAACTTAACATTCTGAAATGACAAAATGTACTAGAGCCCTGCACGGGCCTCAAATTTAGGCCTTAGCCCGGCCCTGGCCCGAGACGCTGAGGCCCTATCCCGCCCGTGGGACAGCTTATCAGAATTACCACCTGAGCCCATCTTCCCCGCCCCCTTCTCTCAAAACGGCTCATGTTTCAGCTATTAAATAGTTCAGTTTGTATGTAATGGCAAAAAAGTGTTTATATTTCATTTAGGTTTTATTAAGTTCATTTAGAAAAACGTTTGGAGCATTTTTTGTTCATTAAAGTTTTTTCCTTTCTTAAAGTAATGACCAAGCGGGCAGCGGCAGACCGCAGGCTTATCATTATGTTTGATCAGTTTAGCCTTCTCAAATCATCATGACTTGCCTAAAATAAAATCTATAGATATACTAAAACAGTTCAAGCATATAACAATGTTTAAACGTTAAACCTAGATAAATGTGCGCTGCATCCAGTAGTTTGTGCGGAGAGTGGAAGCTAAAGCGCAGGACATGGAGGCACCAGCGCAATCAATTGCAATTTTTTTCAATGGAAACAACTTACGCCGTAATTTTTGCTCATAAAGGTAAGAGTAATACATCATTCGGAACTGTAAAGGGTCTACTTTTATTTGTGTGCACTCACAATATCAACAAAACGTCGTGCTTTTATCTTGAACAGGAGCGCTTCACAAAAATGAACCGAAAGACAACGAATACATGCCTCACAGACATGATAGATATATTTATAGAAAGCTTTAAATTACTACTTAACGAAATAAATAAAAACGAAAACAAAAACTCTTTAATATAATCGTTATCCGTGAAGATGCACTTCTCTCTAAAGGCACGTCTAATGAGGAGATGGCGAATCCTTACTATTTCTCCTGGCATGCTTTATTGTGTGTATTTGAAGCAGAACTCTTCAGCTGTGTTGACGGCTCGCTGCTGCTGCGGGACACTAAACACCGTCGAGCCTCTCTTGACAGTCGCGGCAGCACAGACTCATGTTGTTTCCACCAGAGTGGCAATTTTTTTTTCATCAATAATTGATGGATGTCTAAAACATAAAGATAAGGAGAAGCCTAAAACAGGCCCGAGGACCGGCCCGCGTCTGAACTATGACGCGAATATTGGCCAGAAGCCCAGCCCTAGGGACATAAAAAAGTCGGGAGCCCGACTTTAAATTAAATTTTTAAAAAATTAAATTTTGGGCTAAAAGTGTGTTGTAATGCAAGTGTTACTGAACATGTACCGAGTAAAATATTACTGAAAATTGATTAGTAATGCCTTACACTACTGCGTTACAGCAAAAAGTAATCTGTTACTGGAATGCATTACTTTTGTAACACGTTACTCCCAACACTGGCTATTGAGCAGGAGTTTTGGACCTGGTTGGAGCTACACTCTCTCGCAGGGGTAGGGAACGTTGATCCTGGAGGGCCACTCTCCTACAGAGCTCCAACACTGAGAAAAAAAAAATACCTAACTGCATCCTGAAGACCTTGATTAGCTGGTTCAGGGTGTGTTTGATTAGGGTTGGAGCTAAATTCTGCAGGGACACCAGCCCTCCAGGATCAACGTTCCCCACCCTTGCTCTATAGGACAGTGGCCCTCGAGGAGCAGAAACTGACAAATTTTTGCATATTTTTTTCTGGCAGTAAAGGATTCAAATGAACCTCATATTAAGAAGGATCTCACCACGGTTTCTTAATACTCAGGTGACAGTAGTTAGACATTTTATAGGGATAACAAATGAAAATACTGTGAGAATGTACTCACCCTTATGACGTTCGAAACACAATTCCTCTGTAGACTACAAAAAGAGATGTTAGGCAAGATGTTTACACTGCTCTTTTCCATATAATGAAAGTAAATGGTGACCAGGTTCTGTCAATCTCCAAAAAATGACAAAAATACAACAGAAAAGAACTATAACAGCAGTCTATACAAACAGTGCACTAAATTTCAAGTCTTCTAAAAGCATGTGATAGCTCTGTGTGAGAAACAGACTGAAATTTAAGAGGCAATGACATTTGACACTGTTGGTGAAAAATCTGGAATTACATGTGCCATGTCTGAATCTACATCAATGCAATTTGAGATTTGCCATGTGAATAATAACATAAATGTTGACTTTTCTGACATTAAGCTATTGTATGGCTCAGGGCCGGCCCAAGCCTTTATGGGGCCCTAAGCAGAATTTTATTTGGGGGCCCCTCTGTGCCACATATATGACTGGTTATTGTCAAAGCTTGATTATTCACACACTATAAATCTAACACACCCATTATCAGTTTTGTTTGTTGTTACATCATACCATTGTCTGCCTGCATGTTTTTACTCTTCTGTGATTTTTAATTGTAACAGTTGCAAACTTACAGTGGTCAGGTGTTAATTTTTACTTTAACATTCAAAGTCTTAGGCCTGGTTTCACAGACAGGGTTTAGACTAAGCCAGGATTAAGCCATAGTTCAGTTAGGACATTTAAGTGATTTTTATAAACATGCCTTACAAAAATGCATTACTGGTGTTCATCTTAAGACAAAACAAAGGCACAAACATGTTTTAAGATCAGTGCAAGTTTCTTTCAGTTGAAAAAGCTCAGACTTAACATTTTAGTCTAGGACTAGGCTTAAGCCTTTGTCTGTGAAACAAGAACCGGGGTAAAACCATTAAAAAAAAATGTGTTACTTTAAATGAACTTCTATATAAAAATGTGTTTTATTTCAGCTAGCTGTGAAGTCAACATTTGTTATTTTAATTGGATTAACTTGATGTAATAAAATAAATTAAAACTGAAATTAAATTATGTAAACATCTACGAAAAAAGTCATTAAAATATTAATTAAAAATAATTTTTAAAAAGATTCAAAATATTAATAAATCTATAATAGTATCCCACTGATATGAAAATAACACTGCTATAGATACACGTTAACAAATATAATTTATAAATCAGGGTTGTTACTGTTAAGTAAATAAATAAATATAATAAATATTAAATGTTAGCATTTTTCATGTACTTCAACTTGAAGAAATACAATACAAAACTAAATAAACTAAAAATAATGAGTTTGAGTTTTTTAAAAAGCACATTTTAATAAAGATTTACTAAAACGTAATTCAATAATTTTAATTTAAAAAAATGTAATAATTTAATAAAGATTAATAAAAAAACTATATGGGTATATTAAAAAAACTATAAATAGAAATAATAAAATGAGAGAAACTCAAAATTACTAAAACGTCAACTAAGTGGAAAAAGAAAATATAAAAAATACAGTTCTAAATATTAACTAAAACTACTATATCGATGATAAAAGAATATTGGTTTGAATGATCACTAACATTACAATTATTATTATTTTTTTGTTATATATAACTTTAGAGAGTTGCAAATGCATTTCGTGATGTTGAAAAGACACTCAATTGCATGTGTAAGCATGGGAAACTTGTGATCAAACACTGTTTTGTTTTGTGGGCAGTCAGTGCAGTTATAAACTATAATTCATTGCATCCAGTAACCGCAGAGCCTTTCCAGGAACATCTGTCAGAACACGTGAAGGCTTCAGCGTCAAACTGCTGTTTCTGATCAGTTGCATCATGAATCTGAAGATGTAATGAAGCTCCTGTCCGTCTGCTGTTCTTCTCCAGACTGCTGCATCATCACACATGCTGTGACGCTGTCCAGAGTCGTTCATCACGGTCACACACACTCGCCACCTTTGAAATCATTTCCGCTTTCTTGAAATCACAGTGATCACAGCGTCACAGAGTAGAAATGTTCTTCTGTTTCCTTTGAGTGGGATGTCAGGTGACAAATGATATCATTTCACTCTTTGAGCACATGCAGAAGAAGCTTTTATGGGTCATTACATCAGTTTCTTTAATTCCCCAAAACACACCTTGACAATGTAAACACATCCTAGATAATGATTCCATAGAAAGCGTTATTCACAAACTTACATGGTTGTTTATTTAATATTTTGGCTTTTCTGATGATGCTTTCAGCTGTCAGTAAGGGTCAAGTTTTTTTAAATTTTATTTTATTTTATTTTTATTTTTTAATTTTTAATTTTTATTTTTTAATTTTATATTTTTATTTTGTTTCGTTTTTTATTTTGTCACTTGTATCCTAGTCTGATCACATTCAGTGGCACATTTTGCTTTTTTATTGTTTTTTTGTTTTGTTTTGTTTTGTTTTGTTTTTTTTTTGTAATTTTTATCCTCCACTTGGTTAAATTATTAAGGTCTGATCATTTAGTAAATCAGTGGCACATCTGTTATTCTGGTCTCTTGGTATCTCAAAGTCTGGGATTTATTTTATTTTATTTTATTTTAATTTTGTATTTTATTTTATTTTATCCAAATTGTTCATGTCTGGTCACGTCGATCACGTTGCTGAAGGTCTTCTGAAGTTCTTTGGTTTGTTTGATTGATCAAATCCTTTACCATGAGAGTGAGTAACGCTAAGTGACGCTGCTTTAACAAACACACTGATCAGGTTTGTTTGCCGGCGGTTTCGTCAGTCTGACCGTCTGATATCTGACTGGTTTGAGTGACGAATCATATTAGATCTGCTCTATGACTGACTGCATGTTTGAGACAGGAGCTGCTGTAATGTTCATTTACTGTTGACTGAAGATGGATGGTGTCCTCCTCTGCATCTCTAATGTTCCTCTTATCAATCTCTCTGCGTCCCGTTCCTTCTTCCTGTTTGTCATTCTAGAACACAAACACACACGCTCTCCCTAATGATACGATCAACATTAGCAATGTATCCTTACCATCAGTCTTGTGCTGAATTCAGAGAATCATGGAAATGGGATTTACAGCCCAAGAAAGTTTGTTTATATAGAGAGAGAGAGAGGGAGAGGGAGAGAGAGAGAGAGAGAGAGAGAAACACTTCATATATTATATTTTAATAATATAAGTTTGTGGTCAGTAAGATATTTATTTAGAATATATGTATATATATATATCTCCCGAAACTTCTGTTATGCAAAGATATGTATTATGTTAAATGCTGTTCTTTTGGGCAGGCTATTCATCAACAAATAATAATAATTTTTTACAGTCAAACCAAAATTTATTCAGACACTTTCAACATTTCTCACATTATCACAATTTATTTGCTATAGTTTAAAAATGGTTATAAAAACTCAAGAGTTAAACTGCGTCAGAACAAATTGATCTTGATAATGTCAGATAACTTTGAAAGGTATGTAACAAAACATGGTCAGGTCAAAGTGCCAAATCAAATTTTTGGTCCCAAATTTTTATCAGTTTTACTGGTAGTCCACTTTATGTAGAATTTTTGGGTATAATATGTTACAGTTTACTTTATTTTGCTATCCTCACTTACATAAATGTTCTATAGTGTCCTGCACCCACTAGTAAAAAAAAAAAAAAGTCAAAAATTATATCTGGTGTCTGAATAATTTTTGGTTTGACTGTATATTTTACATTAAAAATGTAATTAAATGTAAAGAAATATTACATAATATATATATATTACATTACATTATATATAAATATTACATGAATACAAAAATTGTAATACATTAATTTATTTATAAACATTTTTAAAACAGCAGTGCTACGTTATATTCTTTGAAATACCCAGGAGTATATCTTACGTTAAAATTGTGAGATGGGAGAAGTTTTTTTTAAACAATAATGCAAATAATTAATATAATTAGCTTTCTTCATGTCATGGGTCCACTATTGGTAATGATTTTCATAATTTTGTTAACAATAAAAAAATAACCTAATTGTGCCGTGATAAACAGCAATTTTATATAAAAACTAAAACTTGGTTTTGAATATTTAGTATCATTTAACTGAAAGAAACTGATTTATTAAAATGACTTTGCCTTTCCCCCTGTCTCACAGCAGTGCTGGTGTAAAATCTGCGTTTGTTTGAATAATATTCCATGCAGGTATAGCAGCTGATTTTCCACGCACTGATTCCTGATTCCTGAAGTGTGTCTGCAGATTTGCTGCTCGAGTCGCTGCGCTCTGTCTCTGAGGGATTAAATGCAAAACCTGATTATGAATCAGCAGCTCTCATCTGAAGAACATCATGAAAACATTCCAGTCATATTGATTTTAGCTTCAGCACCTTCAGGCTTCATCTTGAAATGGGTCTCTTGCATCTGACAAAAACTGATGCAACTCGCTTCATGCCAGGATGTGTGTTTATTAGTG
This sequence comes from Tor tambroides, assembly GCA_021397915.2. Taxonomy (NCBI): domain Eukaryota; kingdom Metazoa; phylum Chordata; class Actinopteri; order Cypriniformes; family Cyprinidae; genus Tor; species Tor tambroides. The sequence goes on from JAFVLL020011659.1 coordinate 29,164, forward strand.
CTGTTTACTAAGGGAAGCATCACTGGTACTGTTGATTATACTCAAGAGTTAGTGATTGGAACAAACCCATAATCATGTGAATGATTCATCAATTCATGTGTCTTGTTGAGGAGAGGTTCTGCATTTATTTCACGCAATTCTGAGTTTTTATCTCACAATTCTGTTTATTTCACATAGTTTGCACAGTTTTTTGTCACAATTTGAGTTTGTTGCAATTCTGAGGTGTTTTTCTTTCTTTTTGCAATTCTGAGTTTGTTGCAATTTGGAGTTTGTATCTCACAATTCAGTTTATTTCTCGTAATTCTGAGTTTATTTCCCTTGTCACAATTCTGAGTTTGGTGCAGTTCAGAGTTTGTATCTCGCAATTCTGAGTTTCTTTTTTGTCACAATTCTGAGTTTATTTCTCGCAGTTCTGAGTTTGTTGCAATTCAGAGATTGTATCTAGCAATTTTGTCTCACAACTGTGTTTTTTTGTCAAAATTCAGAGTTCATATCTCACAATTTTGCATTCATTTGGAAATTGAATGTTTTTTGTGACAATTCTGAGTTTATTTCTTGCAATTCTGAGTTTTTTGTCACAGTTCTGAATATGTTGCAATTCTGAGTTTATATCTCGCAATTGGGATTTTATATCTCACAATTCTGCATTTATCTCACAATTCTGAGTTTATGTGTTGCACTTCTGAGTTTATATATCACAAGTTGCGAGATTCATGATTCTCAGAATTGCGTGAAAAAAATCTGAACTGTGTAATTAAAAAGTCGCTATTTTTATTTTATTTATTTTTATGCAGTAGCAGAAACAAGCTTCCATATCTTTCAGACTAGTGGAAAGAAAGTTTTAATGTTATTTAAATGTTTATTTTTTATTATACTTATTATGTGTGTGTGTGTATATATATATATATATATATATATATATACTAATATACTTACCTATTTGCGTCTATATATACATATATTTTTAAAGGCTGTTTTCTCAAAATGAGTCAGAAATCTTGACTTTAGTGGCACTTGCATGCAGACTTTACAGTTTTATTCATATTTATATTCTGAAAGTTTTTAGAGTCTTTTTTTTTCTGACTGTTGACAGTATTTTCTGAAATATAAAAAGAGAGATTCAAAACCCCCTCTGTAAAAACCTTTAACTGTACAACAGTCAACAAAATGAAACTAGAATTTTTAACCAGGTTTTATCCAATGTATGCATTCTGGGAATGTATGCAAATTAATGCATATTTAAATAGACAATGCATAAATTTAAACATATTTCAGAAAATGTGTGATACAAAACAGTCGTCTAAATGTACTGAGGAAGTATGGTGATATTCACTGAAAAAAAAATATTTGATGTAGGATTTAACATTTTCACTCAGAAATTGCTAGCAAATTTCACAAATAATTACAAAGAAATGACAAGAAGCACACTGAATTAAACATGACATTTTTTCAAGTAGAAAGATTGAAATAGTACAACTTTTACAACTTTGAACAATTACTTTACAGTGCATTAAAAAAAATTACCCTACCAAATTTTCTTAATAAATAATTTTCTTCTGATTTTAAAGCTTTTTAGTATTTAATATAGCTATAGTTATTGATGTCTGTCTGTCTGTCTGGCCATTGATGTGTTTGAGGTTTATGATCAAATAGACGCTTGCAACATGCTGTTAAAGTGCATTCAGTCCAGATGGCTAGATATCAAACCTCAGACGTCTGTCAGTCAAACAGGTTTGCAGACGTGAGATGCGTCATGTTCGTGACTCTCAGCATGATGTGATGTGAAAGTGACGTGAAGCACAGTAATTAAAACACGATGGCATATGGGTGTGTTTGTACTAAACGGCGTGTTTGTGGCCGGCAGGATTGTAAACAACATTTGTTCTCTCTCTCACCAGTGCCCACGTTTAAACAATTAACATCACCTTGTTGATATTTGTTGAGTATTACTGTCAGTCTGAGCAAAGTTGTGAAATCCTCTTCAATTCATTCTTCACTGCTAACCATAGCCATAAAAAGCAAAAGAACTGGTTAATATTCCCAGACAGATTAATTCTTTGTTTTGATGCTTTTATAAGATGTTATCTTTGTGGTTAAGATTATGGTTCGCTTAAAATAAAAGTTTTTATAATGCATATTTAAACACTTGTCACACTTATCAATATCTGAATGTCATTGCGTTAGAAAACAAACTATCAAACTAAGCCACAAGCTTATATTTCAAGCAAAATAATTCAGAATTATTACATTTGAAATGCTAAATCATGTTGTAAATAAAGCAGACTTGATGAAATGATGAAGAAAGTGACATTAGAGAAGAGATCCTGCAGTATTTCAGGCATGCAGATACTTGATTTAATGAATCATGTTTAAAAGGATAGTTCACATAAAAATGAAAATTTCACTTTCATGTTGTTACAAATCTGTGTGAGTTTCTCTCTTCTGTTGAACAAAGATATTTTCAAAAATGTTGCTGGTAGCCATTGATATAGTATTTTTCTCATACTGTGGAAATCAATGGCTACAAGCAACTGTCCAAATCATTTTCAGATTACTGGACAACTGTCACGGTGCACACAGGAGGGAGGATACAGGAACACGCAGACGAGAACGTAACTCAAATCATAGTCTTTAATAATGACATCAGGGCAGGACAAGGCAAGGAAGACACAGGAACACCGGGGAGTAACGAGTAGACCAGACAACACGAAACTGAACAGGCTAGAACTAATATACACAGGTTAATCAGACAAAACACAGCTGGACAGACTTAACTAATAATCACTTGAAACAAGGACAGGAAACATACCAAATATGGACACAAGAGGCAGGAACACATGACACACGACAGAACCCTGACAGTACTCCCCCCTCCGGAAAGGCTCGTCCCGAGCCTTAACAGTTCCATCAGGGAGGGAGGGAGGGGGGGGGTGGGCGCTCTGGAGGCCCCTCAGGACAGACATCCACAGGAACACAGGACGGGGACCTCCAGAGCAGAACAGACGGAGGCCATGGCGGTGCAGGGAGCTCCAGAGGCCATGGCGGAGCAAGGGGCTCAGGAGGCCATGGCAGGTGGTCTTCGTGGCCGTGGCCTCATTCTTCGGCCCGCCCACCCCGAGCTCTACTACCCCCCCCCCAAAATTTCCATGGGGAATCCAGGGGGTATCAGGAGCCCTCCGGGGCCAGACAGACAGGACCCCGATAGCCCTCCAGGGCTAAACACAGGAACAGGACAGGGACAGCCCTCCTGGGCTAGACCGACAGGGACAGGACCGCCCACAGGAACAGGAGCCCTCCTGGGCTAGCTCGGAAGTAGAGGCTTCTTAATGGGCATGACAAGGAGTCAGGGGCCCTCACAAGGTTCCCTCAGCAACCGCTTCCACTTCCGCGACAGGGAGGCAGGCGGCTGGATTGGCCTCCATGGCCACAAGACAAGGAGCCGCCTGCCCCAGACGAGTCTCCATGGACAAGACATGACAAGGTTAGTTTAAAATGTTCCTGTGAGCACAATAAACATCACCGGCACTCCTGGCCGGAACATGTGGACTCGCTCCACTGGAGAGGGTAGGCGGCCGACGGGCATGAGTCAGAGGCTGGCCGGCGGGCATTGAGTCAGAGGCTGGCCGGCGGCGTGCACAGGGAAGCCGCGGGCGGCGGCGTGATCTCCCGCGAACAGCGGGCTGGGGGAAATGAGCGGCAGCTCGTGCTCTGGACTGGGGAGCCGCGGACAGCGGCGGTGATTTCCCGCGATCGGCGGGCTGGAGAGAGCCGCGGCCGGCGGACTCGCGACACTCGCGGCAATCCCGCCGAACTCCCACGCGTTGCTGTCGCGGGCTATGGCGGGATGACGAGCGGCGACTTCCATGCCGCGCGGCAGACAGACAAAAAACCCAAAACAGGAACAAAACAAAGACTTTCAAAAACGAAAACAAAACGAGGTGAATGGGCGCCGCTTACATTTTGTGGTCTGGTCTTCTGTCACGGTGCACACACGAGGGAGGACACAGGAACACGGAGATAACTCAAATCATAGTCTTTAATAATGACATCAGGGCAGGACAAGGCAAGGCAGACACAGGAACACCGGGGAGTAACGAGTAGACCAGACAACACGAAACTGAACAGGCTAGAACTAATATACACAGGTTAATCAGACAAAACACAGCTGGACAGACTTAACTAATAATCACTTGAAACAAGGACAGGAAACATACCAAATATGGACACGAGAGGCAGGAACACATGACACACACGACAGAACCCTGACAACAACTCTAATCCTGATGTACTTTTGATCTTGTATTCTTTTGCTCATGTATGTATGAATGAGATTCATACTAGGCTTTTCTGTGTCAAACTGAGATCTGCTATTAAAATATAAATCAGGAGGAATGAGGAATATCTCAGTATCAGTCAGATGTACAAGACATGATAATATTAAAATGGACACACATTTTTTTTTATATGCTCTTTGGTGGAAAGGTTATGCTCTTTAGTTATACTACAAAAATGTATAGTATGGCTATTTCTAGTTAGTTGCTCCCTAATATTGGATATAACATGTTATTGGCTTTGGCATATGTGTTTTTCCTTCTTTCTCTTATGGCAAATTTACAATGTAAGGGGTTGTTTTTCCATTCCAATGCGCTACTTTTCCATGAGCACCACCTTTTTAAAATGCCATGTCAAGTTAAAAGAATTTAAACTTTTACACACAGTGCCACTCGTCAATGCCAGTTCCAAAACAGTGGACCAATCAGAAGACTCTGGAGGCGGGGCAAGCGTTGTTAGCTTTTGTTTACAGTAGCAAGTTGGAATGGCAACTGTGTTATTTAACGGCAACATGGCATAGAAAGCATTCCGTGCTTCACTTTTTTAAATACTATTCTTGAGCGCTGTGTTTCATGTTTTAGATGCAAAGATGCATTCTGTGGAAACAGCCCCTAAGGGAGGAACACAAAAGGACAAAAATGCCTCTATAATGACATTTACTGTAAGTGTCTTTACACAGACTGTTTAAGGGGCCGTTCACACAGAATGAGTTTTTCCATTCCACTGCGCTATATTGTTTTCTGTGTAAACACATGCTAGACAGACTTGTTGAACGTTGTGTTCATGTCTTGACTGTTGCAGCTCATGACAGCTCTTAAAGTGACAGCAGCCTAATTTACCTGATGCTGTCTGTTGATTATGTTAATCAAACGACAAAAGAAAAAGAGAAAATCACTCACTTCTTTTGACTGAATAACTTTAGTGGCTTTAAAAAGGATCATACAGTTAGGACACTGCTGTTGTATTTTGGTAATTCAATTCCTGTAGTATTTTGAACCTGAATACCTGAAAACTTAAAGCACCCATTATTTCATTTGTATCTTTGTCCTTTTGTTTGTAATTTACTAAATAAATAAATAAATATTATTGTTGTTATTACATTGTTTCTGGTTAATAATGAAAAGTTGTGTCAGTATTTGGTATATCACAAAAATAATTTTTCTGTTACAGTATATGTGACTGTTGTACATCTAGTGTCATACATAATTTGGTATCCTAATTTAAAAAAAAAAACTGCAAAATTTCTGGAAATTACTGCCACAAAAGCAGTCATTTTAATTCAAAAAGAAAAAAAACATGAATTCCTGGTGAGACTATATACATTGATAAAGGGACTGAGGTGGGTCAGAGCATGCATATTGTAGTCTGGCTTTTATGCAGCATTATGTTTTTACCCTGAATTTTGAGCAGGCACAGAGCATCCTTAAATTTTCTGGGTAAAGAGATCTTTAGTATATATCAAACTCTGTTAAGAGATTGTCAAGAAAAGAATATTGGGCTATGATGTGCAGTGGAGAGATTATGTTTTAAAGATGCCTTTAGAGCTCATCGTTATTAATGCAGCAGCACTTAAAGTTAAAGAGCAAAATGAGCTAAATGACTCAGAGAATTAACTAGATAGTCTTGGAGGTTTGTGTGAGTCAGACAAAGAGAGCAAGTGTGTGTGTGTTTGTGCTGTGACACAAAGAGTGTATTCATCCGTTCAGACCTTCAAATGTGTGACTCATCCATTACATCTGCTACTATGTTCCAGTAGTGAGCTGCCTATCTAGACAACATCAGAGACTCCCAACACCAATGCTTAAAGTTTCAAAAAGTATAAAGCAACATTAAAACGTTATAAAGTACACGGCAACCAGAATGCACTCAGCAATGATGCAAACGTAGACACCCTACTGATGACCAAAAATCTGATCAAAATTTTACTTTCATCCAATATTTGTATTTTCATGCTGTTTCACTTGTATTTTCATGCTGTTTCATGCATTCGCTTTTGCATTCTCCCGGGAAATTTTCCTCTGAAAACTTTTGTGAAGAAAATAATGAGGTGGGAGAAAAAATGAAACGTTTCTTGGGGAAATGCAATAGTTTTATGTGTGAACGCAAAGTTTTACAGTGAAATGCAAGAGTTTTGCAAAAGAACGCAAAGTTTCTCAGGGGAATGCAATAGTTTTACACATGAACATTAAGTTTTACTGGGGAACGCAACAGTTTTACGAGCCAACGTGAAGTTTTACAGGTGAACGTAATAGTATAATAAGCAAACAAATGATTTTACAGGCGAGCGCAATAGTTTTACAAGTAAACGTAAAGTTTTACAGGGGAATGCAATAGTTTTATGAGTGAACAAAGTTTTACAGGCGAACGCAATAGTTTTACGAGTGAATGTAAAGTTTTACAGGGGAATGCAATAGTTTTATGAGTGAACATGAAGTTTTACAGGTGAACGCAATAGTTTTACGAGTGAATGTAAAGTTTTACAGGGGAATGTGATCGTTTTATGAATGAACATGAAGTTTTACAGGCGAACGCAATAGTTTTACGAGTGAATGTAAAGTTTTACACGGGAACGCAATAGTTTTATGAGTGAACAAAGTTTTACAGGCGAACGCAATAGTTTTACGAGTGAATGTAAAGTTTTACAGGGGAATGCAATAGTTTTATGAGTGAACATGAAGTTTTACAGGCGAACGCAATAGTTTTACGAGTGAATGTAAAGTTTTACAGGGGAATGTGATCGTTTTATGAATGAACATGAAGTTTTACAGGCGAACGCAATAGTTTTACGAGTGAATGTAAAGTTTTACACGGGAACGCAATAGTTTTATTTATGAATGTGAAGTTTTACAGGGGAATGCAATGATTTTACAAGCGAGTGTGAAGTTTTACAGGGGAACACAATAGTTTTACAAGCGAACGTACATTTTAAAGGCGAACGCAATAATTTTACAGGGGAACGCAATAGTTTTACGAGTGAATGTAAAGTTTTACAGGCGAACGCAATAGTTTTATGAGTGAACATGAAGTTTTACAGGCGAACGCAATAGTTTTACGAGTGAATGTAAAGTTTTACAGGGGAATGCAATTGTTTTATGAATGAACATGAAGTTTTACAGGTGAACGCAATAGTTTTACGAGTGAATGTAAAGTTTTACACGGGAACGCAATAGTTTTACGAGCGAATGTGAAGTTTTACAGGGGAATGCAATGATTTTACAAGCGAGTGTGAAGTTTTACAGGGGAACACAATAGTTTTACAAGCGAACGTACATTTTAAAGGTGAACGCAATAGTTTTACAGGGGAATGCAATAGTTTTACGAGCGAACGTGAAGTTTTACAGGGGAATGCAATAGTTTTATGAGCAAATGTAAAGGTTTACAGGTGAACGTAATAGTTTTACAGGGGAACACAATAGTTTTACAGGGGAACACAATAGCTTTACAAGGGAACACAATAGTTTTATGAGCAAACATGAAGTTTTTACAGGGCAGTTCAATGGTTTTATGAGCAAATGTGAAGTTTTAAAGGAGAACGGAACATTTTTATGTGTGAATGTGAAGTTTTATAGGCGAACACAATAGTTTTACGAGTGAATGGGAAGTTTTACAGGTGAATGAAATATTTTTGCGAGAGACTCCAAAATTTCTCAGGGGAACACAAAGTTTCTCGGGAGAGCACAATACTTTGGCGGCAGATTGCAAAAGCATTGAAAAATGATGTTTCCCCCATCTCATATTTTTTTTCATCACCATGTCCCCTTAGGGGCTCTGTACTATGTAGACAGCGAGGCAGCTAACGGTGTTTGGGAACAGAGCCACAGACGCCACATCCAGGACATCGCACAGTAGTGAATTATTGATATGTACTGGACGAATGTGAGGACAGGTGCTGTACGGAGAGTCTAGAGGAACCCCATCCACAGATATTACTGAAAAGAGATCATTTAATACATCCAATTTACATAATAGGTCTGATATCACATGCTAGAATCATAACAGAGATCATTTACATGCAGGATAGTATTCTTGAAAAATCAGAGGGTGGAAAATTGGTCAGAAAACTAAATTGGTATAAGAAACTTTGACTAACGTTATAAGAAAAGGAATGCAGATGGGTTTCTTTTATTTGTATAGCTTGTTTGAGTTCAATCTGCAGGTTTGTTTTCCGCACTGAAGCACAGAAGAGATCCTCCGGTCTGTCTGACAGTGAAGCACAGAGGGAAGCATCTCAGCATGAGGAAGATGCCAGAATACAACTGTGTCATCTCAACGCAGACGTTTTGTGAGTACATGCCAAAAATAAAATATCCTCTCTTGTTGCCATTCCAGGAACAAACCAAGACAAGCTGACACAGACTCAAACCTCACAGGGTGTTCGACTGCTGCGTTTGACTCTTCAAAATAGAGTTTTATACCAACAACACACACTTTTTAGGCTACAACAGTAGCTGGAAATAATGACTGAATTGTATACTATTGTTCAAAAGTTTTGGAGCAATAATATGTGTTTATTTGTTTATTCATTGAAAAGGAATTGATACTTTTATTCAGCAAGGATGCATTGATTTGATTAAAAGTGACAGTAAAAACTTTACAAAAGATTTCTTTTTCAAATAAATTCTGTACTTTTTATTCTAACTTCTGTTCATCAGAGAATCCTGAAAAAAGTATCTCAGTTTACACAAAAATATTAATAACCGTTTAATTGTTTTCAACACTGATAATAAGAAGGAATGTTCCTTGTAATCAGCATATTGTTAATGATTTCTGATCATATATTTTTAAATATGTATATATATTTTCATATATGATTTTCATATTGATTTCTGAAGGATCATGTGACACTGAAGACTGGAGTAATGATGCTGAAAATTAAGCATTGCATCACAGGAATAAATTACATTTTACTATATTTTCAGATTGAAAATTCTTTTTAAAATTGTAAAAAATATTTACAATTTTATAATATAATTTTACTGTATTTTCCATCAAATAAATTCAACTTTGGTGAACATGAGAGACTTCTTTCAAAAACATTTTTAAAAAATCTGGTCTCAATAGTTTTCACAACCTGAAAAATAAATTGTTTTAGAGACAGAGTCAGGGTTATTATCACAAACAAAAACTAAAAGCATAAAAAATTATAAATGAATTATTTACTTGAACATTTAGTTTAAATAAAAAATTTTTTTTAAATGAAATAAATATTAAAAATCTTATTTTTATTTCAGCTAGTTGCCAGTACAACTCACAAATTTCTCCTTTTTCACTAAGTTAAACAAAAAGAAGACAAACACAAGAAAACAACTAAAATGTAAGTAAAAGAAATTGAAAACAGAAAATATAAAAGTGGAAACTAATTAAAATATTAATAAAAATGACAATAGTATACCAATGATACTGAAATGACATTGGGCAGAGAAAGTTATTAAAACACTTTTTGTCTTCAGAATAACATGCACACTTAGACCAGAAACATGCATGAGGTAAATAGGGTTGTTGTTTAGATTTTTCCTCTATAATATGTCTGAATAAACTGGGAGTGAAGCAGAAGTTCAGATGTCAGCGTGATTCAGAGATGTGGTGTTTCCCCTGCGGTGTCTGACGTCTGTCTGATGAATGACCTACAGATGACACTGCTTTGTGTCCAATCAGTCTTCTCTTCTGACATTAACGATTTTAATTTGGACATATTCATAATGAGCATAATTCAGCAGGATATATGGTATATTCTGTGGAGAAAAGGAGTAATGTAGCATTGTAACTGTAGGTTCAGCCAAACTACCACAGTTAACCACTGCTTTCGATGCCATGAGATTTAAACCCTCAAACTAATATCTGTGTGTGTGTGTGTGTGTGTGTGTGTGTGTGCGCGCGTGTGCGCGCGTGTGCGTATATATACATACATGCATATACACACACACACACACACATATATGCCTAAATTTAAAAGATTTATGTACTTGAATTGCACATACAATTTCTATCCATTAGGACTACACAGATTTAACATAAACTAATAAAAATGTAATTGCATATTAAATGCATATAAATGCATATTTGTCAGTCAAACATGAATGAAACTGGTAAGATTTCTGTTTTAAAAACACAATAATCAGGTTTGTATATTTATCATCAATAAATCCAATTTGTTTCTCATACATTAAATAGGAATACTGAATACAGTGTTATTATAATTAACTAAAACTGAAAAGAAATTTAGAAACTTTAAAAAAACATTTTTATTACTTAGAATAAATGTTAACTGATATAAAATAAAAAATAATAAACTTTATTTCAGTTAGTTGCAAAGGCAATATTTTTTTATTTTAATTTAGGATGATGTACTATAAAAACTGAAAATAAAAATGATAAAAATGAAATAAAAATTAATAAAGTACATAGAGATATATGTAATAAAAACTGCTAAAAATGACAAACACACAAAACAAAATTACTACAACTTTACCTAAAATGAAAATGGAAAGTATAAAATAACTGATTATAAATATTAATAAAAATTGTGATACTAATGATACTAAAATAATAGTGAATATTGCTTGTTCCACAGCTAGCCATATTTTAACCAAGTTCATACTTTTTAACTGAATAAATTGAATTGTTTTCACAATGAACAGATTAATGTTGATTCTAAACAATCTGAATAAATGCATTTTGAAAATGATTACTTAAATGAAACAAAATAGTTGAATAGTTAATAAATCATGCCATGATTTTTTTTTTTTTTTAGTGCAGTTTCCTACCTTATTTATGTATGATTGACAAATATGCAACACATTAAGTTTTTTAGTTTGTAGTAATTCAAATGCATGGATCACTTACTTTACTAAATAATCAGATGCACCATTTTCACCTGCTGCACCATTAAAACAAGTGAAAAAATCTCAGACACATATTGAAAGAAGGATCATGTAAGTCTGTGTGAGGCTCACACAGAGTTTAGCACCACTCATTTATTATGGTTTTACAATAGTAACGATATCTGTAGCAACTAAAGCTGTAGCTGCTAAGTCAAATTGTTGTGAGGGTTTTACTGCACAAAAACTAGGCCTGTTTATATTGTTTTCCATGTTTTTTGCTGGCTGTGTTGTTAATGCCGAATAATGAACACGCCACATGCAGACAGACACACAGAAAACGACAGAAAACAAATGAACGACTGTTTCTATAGTAACAGGGGTCGACGGGTAGCTCCCAACTATTGTACCTGCTGCCAGTGGAGACGCTGCTGTGTGTGTTTGGTTGAAAAGCTCTTAAATAATTAGCACAGGTTTACAAACTGACCATATTTTTTGGTTGAACAATTTTAAATCTGGTGATATTTTACGCTTTGCAAAAGGTTAATAGCACATTACATCACATCAGTTGCTGTCAGGTTATGATTAATTACATCATACCTGACTAAATAAGCAGGGCCGTTAGTTAACGTTAGTTAATGCATTACAGTAGTTAAATGAAAAGTTCACTCAAAAATGACAATTTTGGAAATCTCCTTCCCATCAGGCCATCCAAGATGTAGAGTTTGTTTCTTCATGGGAACAGATTTTGAGAAGTGTAGCATTCCAGCACTTGCTCACCAATGGATCCTCTGCAGTGAATGGGTGCCGTCAGAATGAGAGTACAAACAGCTGATAAAAACAACACAATAATCCACAAGTAATCCACACCACTCCAGTCCATCAGTTAACATCTAGTGAAGTGAAAAACTGTGTTTGTAAGAAACAAACCCATCATTAAGATGTTTTTAACCTTAAACAATTGCTTCTGGCCAAAATATGAGTCTATAATCCATAATAACACTTCCTCCAGTGATAAAGTCCATCTCCTGTTGTCTCTCACATCAAAATCCAGCCACATATAAACAGTGCTTGATCTGTGCAGATTTCTCACTTGTTTCAGACCAGACCACTTTTGTAGAAACCAATATTATGGATTATGGATTTTGGCTAGAAACAATGGTTTGAAGTTAAAACGTCTTAATGATGAATTTGTTTCTTATAAACACGCAGCTTTTGTCTTCACAAGACATTAACTGTTGGACTAGAGTGGTGTGGATTATTGTTTTTATCAGCTGTTTGGACTCTCATTCTGACGGCACCCATTCACTGCAGAGGATCCATTGGTGAGCAAGTGATGCAATGCTACATGTCTCCAAATCTGATGAAGAAACAAACTCATCTACATCTTGGATGGCCTGAGAAAGAATACATTTTCAGGTCATTTTTGGGTGAACTATTCCTTTAATGCATTAACTAAAAATAATAGTAAGCAATCTATTTTTGCAGAATTGATCAACGTTTGTTGGTGTTAGATAATAAAAATGTTCATGTTAGTTCACAGTGCATTAACTATGTTAACAGATACAGCTTTTGGTCTTAAAAATGTATTAGGAAATGCTGAGATTAACATTAAGATTAATAAACGCTGTAGAAATATTGTAACTAATGTTAACAAATGAAATCCTGTTATAAAGTGTACCAATATATTCTTAGCAGAGAATGCAAATAATAACAAGTCGGGAAAGAGAATGAGTTTGTGTAAAGCTTCATTAAACTTGTGCATTAAAATGAAAAGTCTAGATGATCAAACAATTCACTGTGGTAAAGTTTATACCAAAAAACCCACAGGAGAGGAGCAGGACTGAATCAGTGGCAGGAGTTCTTCGGGTTCACACGCAATTGAATCAGGAGCGGCGGGATAAATAAATCATTGTGTGCAGTGTCTCCTCCTACGCCTCTGTATCCAGTTACAGGTGAATGTTTGAAAACAGAACAACCTTCTTCTTTCCTTTGCACTCGTTAATCTATAAAAACTAATATTTTTGGTTGTCTTTCCATCCACAGATTTGATCACATTGTGTTTCTGGAGCAGCTCAACAATCTCATGTGAAGTGCCATCATAAGTGTTTTTCTCAGTTTGGATACTGATGTAAATTGCAGTATGTACTTGAAGCAACGTATAATTTCTGTCTGACACGTTTTATGAGCTCAGTGGTGCATGAAAAAGCAAGTTTGCATTGCTTTGATTGTGTTTCATGTTGCGTGGCATATGTTTTAGGCCTTTGATAGGAAGAAACGGCTAACAAAAAGTTTTTGGGTTTTTTTTCTATGCATTGGCAGGTTTGGAATAATTAAGATTTTTAATGCTTTTGCAAGAAGTCTTATCGCTCACCAAGGCTGCATTTATTTGATCACAAATACAGTAAAAATTGTGAAATATTGTTACAATTTAAAATAACTGTTTTCTATGTGAGCATATGTTAAAATGTAATTTATTGCTGTGATCAAAGCTGAATTTTCAGCATCATTACTCCAGTCTTCAGTGTCACATGATCTCTCAGAAATCATTCTAATATGCTGATTTGCTGCTCAAGATACATTTCTTATTATTATCAATTTTGAAAACAGTTGTGCTGCTTCATATTTTTATGGAAACACTATCATTCCATAAAAGAAAAGTTACTTTCGTTTGGCAATGATTCATTACAGTAAATAATGTAACTTACATTTATAATGTAACTAAAGATTTATATTTCACATACATTCTGTTCTTTTGAATCTTTGATCAGAGCAATAAATGACATTTTAACATATATGTGCATAGAAAAGAGTTATTTAAAAGTGTAATAATATTTTACAATATTCCTGTGTTCACTGTATTTTTGCAGCTTTGGTGAGAATTAGAGACTTCTTTTAAAAACATTAGAAATGTTACTGAGCCCAAATCAAATAGTTGTGTGCAGTGAGCTAGATTTCCAGATGGATGGGTGATGTCAATAGACAATTAGGCATTGACTGGCTCTCCCCCTGAAAGCTCATCAGAGAGCTGATAATTAGAACAAACTGAGCTTAAGTGCTCACAAATGAAAGAGCCAATGGCTGCAAACAGCAGGTCAAGGGCTTTAGTCAGCGACACGCTCCGAGAGACTCAGCAGTGAGCGAGAAAATAAGAGCTCTACTGAGGGCACGTCTGGAGCTGACCGACGTCTCCTTTGACGTGTTTAGATCAGTGTTGTTTTAGTCTTATTGAGATACTATCATATTTTGAATTACATTTTGTTTTCAATTTAATTGTAGTTAAAGTTTTAGTATTTTTGTTGTTGTTTTTATTGTTTTTATTAGTTACTGTTCATTTTTATTTTATTCATGTTTTGTTTTTAGTTATTTGAGTACATGGGGATCAACTAAATTAAAATGAGAAATGTTGCCTTCATTGGCAGCTGAAATAAAATAAGTTAGCATTTTTTGTTTTACTTTATTTAACTTAACATTAATTTTATTTCAAGTAGTTTTAGTTTAATTTTGGTTTGGCCCTGTTACAGATACTTTTTTCCTATGAAATACAATTTTTTTTTCTTACAAATCATGAATTGATTGCTGTGAATTCTATTTGTTATATTTACAGTATGAATAACTTTTGACCTTTGCAATACTCTTGTGATGTCTGTCTAACTGAACCCATCTTTTGTATTCAGTTTCACTGAATTACAAGAAGAAATTCAACATCTTTTCATTCCAAAGACCACAATTTTACTTCAAATATAAGTTTTTTAAGTAATTTTGTTATGCCTTAGTCATCTTTTTAAATATTACTATGTAGGTATATTTCTTGTTTATTTAGACAAAACAGTAGTTAGGTTTTATATTGGCATTCATTAATTATGGACCATAACATAAAAATGAATATTGGTTTACTGGAACTGTAATATGGTATTTTTTTTAGTAATACTAATATGTGCTATAAATTTTATGTTTAATATTTATTTATATGTATATATTATTAGTTTTTATATATTATATAAATAAACAAATTATATAAAAAAAAATATATATATTATATAAAAATAATTGTTAATTATGTATTATAGTTTATATCAATATTCTGAATTAGTTTTTCTTTTTATATTTTAGTTTTCATTTTATTTTAGTTTAATCATTTTGGTGTTTCTATCTATCTATCTATCTATCTATCTATCTATCTATCTATCTATCTATCTATCTATCTATCTATCTATCTATCTATCTATCTGTCTGTCTGTCTGTCTGTCTGTCTGTCTGTCTGTGTGTGTGTGTGTGTGTATGTATTCTACTTCCTTGCTTTTAAGTTTATATTGCAATCCTGCATGCTGTTTGCTACCTCAATTTAGCGGCTCTTGAAGTGTGGTGTGTTGGTGGGCACTTAGAGTGTAAGTGTTGTGTGTGTGTGTGTGTGCGTTTGTGTGTGTCAGTGGCATTGCAACTTGTTTTTGCAGTCGAGGGTCTGTCAGATTGATGGTCATTGAGATGGGCAGAAATAGAGGGATAGAAAAACACAGGAACCAGAAGAATTGAGCTGTCAGTGTCATTTAGAGACCTGCTGTGTGTGTGTGTGTGTGTGTGTG